>JAUBNZ010001736.1:0-10581 GCA_032355485.1 Bonnemaisonia californica | reverse complement strand
AGAAAGACGGACCACAGGGTCCCCTTACCCGGTCTCGGGAATGAAACCAGTTTCCAGTATCTGCAGCAGGATGGGACATATCGGGAGTTTTCGGAACAGCTGTTGTCAGCCTACGAAGAGCTTAAGAACGCGGTGGTACATGACACTACGTTGATGACTCCGGAAGGAAAGCGGGTGGTAGCTGAGTTGGTGGAAAAATCCAACACCCACTGTGCGTGGGTTTACTCAAACATTGGAACGCTACAGAACTTCTTCATGATGCACACGGGCAAAAGCACGAAGGAGTTGAAGAAGGCCTGGTTCATGGCTACGAAGCCCATACAGCTTGCGTTTCGGGAAATGAAGAATTTGAGAGCCGTGGCGGCGCGCGCGGAAATCCCGACGGCGGACATGCCTCTTGGTGATCGCAACCGTTATGCTGGCAAGGTATTGTGGGGGGCCCTGAGGACACATCAGTACATGACCACTCTGATGTCAATGGCTTTTTCACAATCAGTACATTACCAGGAGACAGTAATGTTGCACGTTGTGGAAAATTTCATGTCCCTTTCCAAGTACGACGTTCTGAAGGATAAATCAACGGATTACGACAGCCGTCTCAACCGTCTGGAACAGGTCGCAAAATTTAAGGGTGGAAAAAAGAAGGAGGGAGAGTGACAAGGAAAAGAGGGTACATTACTAGGTGAGCTGGGGGATGTAAGGGTCGAGGATGTACCGAAAAAGAGACCGGGGGAAGATACAGAGGGTGGAAGGAAGAAGCGGAGAAGAAGAGCAAGGCGGAGGAGGAGGACTGGGAGAAAGCGAGAAAGGCCGGACGAGGAAGACGAGGAGGGAAGAGAACTGGGGAAGGGAACAGGCAATGTTTCCCCAGGTTTGGGGAGTACAAGAGGGGTAAGGAAGAAATGCGGGCTGGGTCTGGACAGACAAGCGAGGGGAGGATCCGGAGAAGAAGGCATAGGAGGAGAGGGCAGCGAGACCACCTCGGAAGGGATGGACAAGCCCACGGAGGAAGATATGGAAGGGTTTGCAGCTGACGAGTTATCGCTAGCCACGGTGGCCTCGGAGCTAGTGGTAAACGAAGAGGACTTTGAATCGAGGACCATCGAGGACCTCACGGCGTATGGGGTGACAGAGGGCACGATCGATTCCAGGCAGCCCATCAAGCGTTGTTGTGGGATCGTGTCCACCAACGGGTCTGTACAGTGGTTATGGGAAGTCAGAAAGTTAGGCTTCAAGGCAGTTTGGATGGTGGGAGGAGACACACATGGCAGGATTGCCTGCGGCTTACTGTGCCCGGTAACAGAGCGTTTGGGGTCGCAACCCTTGATACGGGCAAGAACACCCCCAGGGCCGGTCTCGGTGGTGTTTGTGTCGGGGGATTTGGAGGAGGACTCGTGGGTTTGGAGGGTTCCGGAGTACGAGTGGATCGTGGTAGTGGGAAAGGTGTCACCCCCGGTGGGGTGGAAGAGACACAAGTGTGACACCCGTCACAGTAAGATAGGTGGCATCACGAACCACCCAGGTGTCAGGGTCACTTTGGTGGGGAGGCGCGAAAATTGGCGACCGGCGAAAACGGACCGCGCTCTGGGAGCCACTCTGGAGGCTAGGGAATGGGCTTCCCATGATGTGATGACGGCGGTAGATGATGTCATATGGGGAGCGCCGGCAGAAGCGCCGGGAGTGCGAAGCGGGGTGGTGATAGAACGACGGGTGAAGGGAAAGAACTTGTGGCTCGGGACCGGACTGTTGCCGGTTGACGCCCCACCATCGGCGGAGTTTGTGGTCCCGTGCGTTATGTCAAAGACCCGATGGTGCCGGCGAGCGTTAACGCTAGGGGAACGTTGGAAGGCGCATGACGTACCAGAAGAGGTAGTCGGGCTCCTTGGAAAGGAATTGCTGGCGCACCTGGAAAAACACCTATTGCCGGGAAAGTGTTTGGAGGAGTCCGCCCGAATTTTGTTGCACGAATACGGGGTACAGAACGCGGACGGATCGGCTCCAAAACGAACGGTTCCACTTGTGGAGCCCGGAGAGGTTTTTCCAGTGAGCATGCGGCAGCCGTCAGTCTGCGGAGAGGAGGACTCTTACCAAAAATTGATGAGGGGAGGAACGGAGATGCAGCCCGAGACCACGGGATTGGATCCCTCAACGGACAGGAACCTAAAGGCCACCAAGGCAGACGACGCTAACGTCCCCGAGCATCTTTGGGACGCCGACGCAAGGGCAGCCGGAGGACTTGTGGAGGAACCTGCAACACAAAGAGCTCTTGGAACGCTCAGGAAGGGCATGTTGAGGTTCTGGAAGGTCAAGTTGACTAAGGAATATGGCCGGTGGCTGAGGTCAAGGAGGGAAGGATGGGTTGCTTCACCTTGCTGCGCGGTCATAGACACTGCTGGCTACGAACACAGGCGGCTCGATCACGTGGGAGTCGTAGCAGGGCACCAGGTTTTCGCTTGGATCGAGGGAGGGCAAAAGAGTTATCAGCGTTGGTGGAAATGGAGGAACGAGAAGCAGAAGCGGTCTTTGGAGGTGGGCCGCGATGCCCTCGAACGGGCGGGTAACTCCAGCTGGTGGGAATGGACAGACGGGTCGACTCCTTTCTTCTGGCGTTGGCCGAAGAACTATCAAAAGACCATTCGGGACGGGCTGCCAATTTGGATAAACAAGACCAGAGTACTTAATTACAAGGTCGCTCAGCCCAGGGAGAAGAATGGGGAGGTGAGGGCGCGCATGAGGCAAAAGCTCATGGTTGTGCGGAACCGAAGATATGTGCGGAGGGGACGCGTCGATTCCCTCACGTCGTATTTTAGCGTTCCGAAGGGAGAGGACGATGTACGGATGGTCTACGACGGCACTCGGTCAGGGCTGAACGACGCTATGTGGGCCCCCCGGTTTCCGTTACCTACAATCGACACGCACCTGAGGGCCGTGGAAGCCGGAACTTTTTGCGCGGACTCGGACATCGGTGAGATGTTCCTAAACTTCATCTTGCACGAGGAAATCAGAAGATTGTGCGGCGTGGACCTCACTAAGATGTTTGGTGAGGAGATCCGACCCGGACAAAGGGTCATGTGGGAGAGGTGGGAGCGATGTGCTATGGGCTTAAAGTCCAGCCCGTACCAGACGGTACAGGCTGTGCTGATGGCGGAAGAAATCATCAAGGGGGACAGGAGCGAGGGGGGGAACGTCTTTCGGTGGGACAACGTGCGTATGAACCTGCCGGGAAAGACGGACTACGACCCAGGACTGCCCTGGGTATCGAAGGTACGGGTATCTGACGGACGGATAGCGGCCGACCTGATGATCTATATCGACGACAACCGGACATGTGGAGCGGATTCGGTGGAATGCCGCAGGGCTGCTCGACGGGTGGCGAGCATTTTCAACCACTTAGGGATCCAAGACGCGGCGAGAAAACGAAGGTGGCCCAGCCAAACACCAGGGGCGTGGGCAGGTTCCGTGCTCTCAACGGACGCTGGAGAAGTAAGGGTGAAGGTCTCGCAGGAGAAGTGGGACAAGGCAAAAGCATACGTGGCTTCGACTTTGGAGAGCGTAAGGGCGGGCCGGCCTCTGGGGATGGTGGATCTTTTGAAGCGTCGAGGTTTCTTGCAGTACGTCACGAGGACCTACCCGATAATGATCCCCTACATGCGAGGGTTCCACAACACGATTGACGCGTGGAGACCAAACAGGGACATCAACACAGGTTGGTACACAAGCATGAAGGGGGGGAGTAAGCGGCGGAAACGGGTGGATGAAGTTCGTGCGGAAGTGGCGGAGCTAGAGGGAGCAGATCTGGACACCGACGCCCTCGAATTCGCGGTGGAAGAAATCTTGGGTGAGAGTGCTCCAGCGGAAATCCAGGGAGTCGCCCGGCTAGCTGGGGACTTGGTTGCTTTGGGAGAGCTCATGGGATCGGATCGACCCACGGATCGGCTGGTTCGATGCAAGGGTCAGAGAAATGTTTTCTTCGGGTTTGTGGATGCGTCAGCTACGGGCTTTGGCGGAGGGCTTAGTGAGCAACCGAAGCCGACCTCGGGCGGAGGGATGGACTCTCCCGAAGCACACCTAAGGAGACATACGAACGATTGGAGGGAAGAAGAGTCACTCGGCGGATATGACTCAGGGGCCCCGGGGGGGAAATTGCACTTCATATATGGTCAATGGGCGTCGGCCATATGCGAAGAGTCTTCCAACTTTCGAGAGTTTGTTAACTTGGTCAAGACCATTAAGAAATACGTGGAAGACGGCACCTTACGAGCGAGTGAGCTGTTCATGTTCACGGACAACTCAACGGTGGAGGCGGCTTACTGGAAGGGCAACAGCTCTTCGGAGAAGCTTTTCAGGTCGGTCTTAGAATTACGCAAGCTAGAAATGCGAGGCGATCTGATCATCCACGTTGTTCATGTGGCAGGAACTAGGATGATTCGCTCGGGAGTGGATGGGTTGTCCAGGGCAGACAAGTCTACCGGGGTCATGGCCGGGGAGCCGATGATGGGGCATGTGCCGTTACACTTAGCCCCGCAAGAGCGGGAGCCGAGGTTGGAAGGATGGTTTCAATCTTGGTGGCCGGAAAAGCAGTGCGGAAAACTGCGGATACATACGAAGCCAGAGGATTGGTACACCACCTGCCATGAGAATGGATCGCACTTGTGGTTGGTACCCCCCGCGGCAGGAGAGGTGGTGGCGGAAGAGCTAGGGAGAGCAATTCACAAGAGACCTCAAAACACACACATCGTGGTCATACCGCGCTTAATGGCAAATCGATGGGGGCGCAAGCTGAGGCGGGAAACCACGTTCCTGTTTGTGATCCCCGTTGGGACGGAGGGAGTTTGGGGAGTAAATATGTTCGAACCCTTGTTTATGTTTGTCTCACTCCCTCTCTGCAGGTACCAACCCTGGTCCCTCAAGGGCACCCGGTATGTGGATGAGTTCTGTGGGGTTTTGCGGGCGGTGTGGCACGATCCTGAAGCACGGCGCAGGGATCTTTTGCGCAAACTCTTCGTTCGTGCGAGGGGCTTTTCCACCATGCCGGAAGGCGTGGTGCGGGAAATGCTACACCAACCTAGATGGAGGCCTTTACCCCGTAAAGTCGCCGACGGACGAGGACGGTGAAGAATTGGCTGTACCAGCGAAAGACAAGACTCGTTTCATCACCGGAATCAACGGGGCGCATCTCACTTGCCCGTTTCAGTGCGAGATGTGCCACTTCCGGAACATCTACGGTCGGGATCCGAGACCCGAGCACATTAAAGACAAGCATTGCGTCGCTACTATGAGAAGAGCCAACTTGGACGCTTTATGGGCACGGGAGCCAAGCACGATTCTAAAGAATCTGAGAGATTGGCAAAGGCTGGAGAGAACAGGAGAAGACAAGTTCGGATTCCCAGATGGGGTGTGTCCGCCCATGGGACCTTATCCACTTCGGGATACAAACGGAATGAAGTTAGCGATGTGTCTTTTGGATAGGTCTTTGGACCCCGGGCTAAACGAGGAGAGAGTCCAGTTTTCGACTGTGAGGAGATTGCGATCGGTCGTCACAAACATCGATGGTGCTTCCCATCGTATGGAGGGTTTGACGTTCACTGCGGACGGAGGGACGAGAAGTCGATTGACGGACTGTGTTGCGTCGAGCGCGTTCTTCGAGCGGTTTATGAAGGGCTTACACAAGAGGATGGGAGACGAGGTACGGTCGGACCATGCGCTGTCCATTGAGGTGTTGCATGAGTTATTGGAAAGACTAGATAGAGATTGGCGGAGAGCACAGCAGGGGTCTAAGCGACAGCGATACAGTGTTGCTGAGTTCGGCGTCCTTCTGTGCGAGGGGTTTTGCGTGGGTTTGCGCGGTGAGGAAATAATGAAAACCATGGCCACTGACGTGAGGAGGTATATGGAGGCAGGAAGGAACCACAAACACAAGCATGTGTGTTTTCCTTTGAGGGGGCGTTTCAAGGGCGAAACTGGGGAGCGAAACCATATGATGGTCAGTGCATATGAAACAGCGAGCGGTATTAGGGTGGGCTTGTGGCTGGAGAGATTCCTATCGTGCTTTGCCGAAGTAGGTCGAGAAGAGAAGGGCTTTTTATACTCGAACTATAAACGCCAAGCAAGGAAGATCGGAGAATACGACGGTCAATTTCACGAACGGCTGGAGGAGATCTTGTCGGCTAGGCCAGAGATGTTCACGCCAGGAGTTAATATACGGGAAGATTTTTCGTTACTGCGGTCTCTGCGGAGGGGATCGACAACATTAGCCACAGTAAAACGGGTACGCACTGAGGTTATAGACATGAACAATCGATGGCGCAAGATCGAAAAGGCCATGGGAAGAGCCCCCTCACAGGCCATGCGGCAACTGTACTCGGAAATGTTATACATGTTGGAGGCCAGATTGGAGTATTCAATCTCTTTTTAAGTGACGGCGGAAAGTGTTGTGACAAGCAGGGGTTCGAACCTATGCCGACCGAGGTTTAAGAAAGTGTGACTACACTGGGGTTCGAACTGGCGTCCTCACATTGACCTCAGTCACTATACGGATGTTGGAGGGACAGACTGTGACATTTTGTCATTTATGGAAGGGAACGCTGTGTCACACTTGGGAAGAATGCGTATGTGTGTGTGTGTGCTTATGCTCACTTTGTCAATACCTTGTGCAATTTTACTTTGTGCTCTTTCTTTTATTTTACGAACAACCTTGGAAATGAAGAACAAGATGACGGCAACACCGCATGCACACAATTTCCTTGCAGGAGATTATGTGAAGATGATTGCGGGCAAATACTGTGGAAAAATTGGATATGTTGAGAAGCCCACACGTCTTATGGCTTGGATTGTGTTCGAGGACGAGGAGGACCATCTAAGAGTGTGCCTACTACACCAACACATGGAAAAGTGCCTCCCACCACCCAGAGACGACCAAAGTACGCTGGAGGACGAAAGCCAGATCTACGAAACACACGACGCTTTCGTTCCCATGGCCAGATTTTTAGAGTTGGAACGACGTATGGAGAGATTGAGTGCGCGGTCGGATGAGCTTGAAGCAGCCATGGAAATTCAGTTGGGGGTAGTGAAGGAAACCTTGGTGGAACGAATTACGGAGGCGGTGGACAGCTTGAAGTTGAAGGCACCGTGGCAGGGGGAGCAGGGTTGAGACGATGTGGAGGTTTTTTTTTTTTTTTTTTTTTTCTTTTATCTTTTCCTTTTTTGGAATTTTTCGGCATGGGTACTAAATAATCTTAACAGAGTAGAAAACTTAAGTGAAGAAACTACTGTGCATGGTCGTGGCTTGTCAACACAGGAGTGCTCACTCCTAGTAGTTGTCAAAACAACCGCCACACGGAAACCAGACAGTGAAGGAGGTGGAGAATGCGTGAAAGCCAGAGGGGGGGTGGAATACCACAACACAAGACAGGATAACAAGGGAAAGGACGACCAGCGTCATAACCGGACATGGGCATACGAGTTGAGGCGCAAGTCCTGCTTAAAAAGCCATTGGCATGATCCTGGAGCTGTGTTGAAATGGAATTTGTTGGATCTCGACAGAGACTTCGGGCCAACGAAGTCACTGACGAGGTAATTGATGTCTAGCGGTGACCACACTGTCAGCGGAAGGAGAGTGCCCCCCCCCAATATGACGAGCTAATTAAACTACAAGCTCGTACAGGTTGTTATTGAAAGTTGCAGAGATCGATCGGATACTATCTTTGTTTACGATGTTAATATTAGTACCAATGAACAAAACCCGAAAATTTGCGATTGCCCAAAATTGCAGAAGCTAACCGGGCATGAGTTAAAAAAGGGGGGACGTCAGAGGTGCTGGTATGACATCAGGACTCCCTTTGATCCCTTGTAAGCACTGACTGCTGGATTTGTCCAAGGGCCTTTTTTGAAGCGAATCATGCTATCCGGTGAAACAGGTACTAAGTGTCTTGTTGAACCAGGAACCAAAAAGGCCTCTTCTAAGTATTTTGACACACACGATTGGAAAAGACACGGACACAAAGGACACTAGAGCGCAAGTAATTACTCATAAGTGTTCTTCTGAATTTAACACGTGTACACAGGCGCGTTCACTAAGTACCAAGCAGGGGCACAGCAGGTGCCCTGTTTGAGTAAGAGCGGTTGCACACAGCAGTGGCCAGAGTATGAACAAGAGCGTTTGCTCTCAGCGGATGAGAGAGTTGAGAAAGGGAGGGAGACAACTCTCACAATATCAGGTTTGCATTTTGCATAACCGGATTTTGAGTGGTCGTTCTACTCCCCTACGGATTTGAGCAGCAGTACAGGAACGCTCTAGCAGCGCTTGGTTTGATCACCAGGCAACACTAGTAGATTGCTTGTAACTGCTTATTTTATTTTAAAGTTACCTTTTTACTTCTCTCCCACGTTTTTTTCCACGTATTCAATGGCTGGGACTCCGCGTAAGTTCGCGGATCTTTTTCAGGCGGCTAGCACTTTTGTGGCTCGCCGGGCTGAGCAGACTCCTACCGGTACCCGTTCGGATACGGGCGTGTCTGCGCCTCGAGAGCGAGGCCAGGAAGGGGGGGTTACTTCGGAACGATTTGCGGGGATGGATTTTGGCTCCGTATTAGGGGCCCCATCTCCTACTCAAAAGCGGGACCAAGATGTTGTGGGTGTTGAGGTTGTGGATAGGGTGGGTCAGGTGGCCCGACGGGTGGAGTTTCCGGACTCTGAGGAGCGTAAGGCAGCGTTTGCGAGCGCTGCTCCGGATCGTGAGAATAGTGCTCCTAGAGCTACTATCTCAATGGGCCCCATGTTTGGGGTGGCAGGCGATGATGAGGTCAACCTGTTTAGGCTCACACGCCTACACGAGGTATGTCGAGGGCGAATCGGTGCCAAGTCTGGCAAGTGGTGCTGTGAAGCAAATTGCGCCGTCAAGACACACGCCAGGGTGAAGGACTCTACCGTCAAGGAGGGTTGGGTCTACATCCGCGCACCGGCGGTAAAGGATAGAATGTCGGCGGCGTACAGCGGGGAAGGTCGGTGCCTCCCGGAGGAGGCTTTTGGAGCCGACCTGTTTCAGATCCTTTCTGAACAGAGGTCGACCATCGAATGGGAGTTACACTTTAAGGAACTAGTAGTAATAGAGAAACTAGAAATCAAAGAGCGAGCAACACGCCACCTCAGCCCTGCACGTAAGCAAGAGCTCGAGGAAAGCTGGCAGAGGGAGATCCGGGCCAAGATTTTGCCCACTCCCATCAAGCCTCCGCCCGACCATGACGAATGGAGCGACCGCACATTGACGCTCAGGGACCTAAGGAAAGCATCGCCCATGGTGACAATGGACGTACAGTCGGAACCAGCCCCTCCAAGTTTGGTTGGGTCACAGAGTTCGGACGCCTTGGCAATGGCCATAAACGCTGTTAACGGTAGGGTAAATTCGGAAGTGGACAGGACTACTGTGCTGAGGGACAACTGTGTGGAGGAGCTGACCGAGCTCCAACAAGAAGTATCCAGGGTAACGGGCCTAATAGCACAGTTGGATGGAAAGATTATGAGGGTCGGATCTGGTATAGGATCAAAACCTGAGGACGTGCCCAAAGATGTCATCTCGGCCTGGGACGCCATTCAATCCCTTTTGGAAGCGCAGGGCGAAGCGGGGCAGAACACGGGTGCCGGGCTTGCAGCGTGGAAGGCCCGTGTCAGTACGGAGCTACAGGATCAACGCGTGGACGGCAGGGCATTGAGGGAAGAGCTACGAGATTGTTTGAAGCGGCTCTCGATCTCCGAGCTAGGAGTAACTCACGCAAGGGAGTTCGAGGCCGATCTCCTAGGAATGATCGGGAAGAGAATGGCCCCGGAGATCAAAAAGTTGAACGAGGGTCATTCAGAAATATTTCCCCGCCAGGGACTGAGCTTGGTTACGAGAGTGGAAATGTTGGAACGGGTCGGAGGGAAGCCACCGGATAGAGGGACAGGCGCTGGCGCGTTCAATTTGGACTTCGGTGGCAGGGACAAGGCCTTTGCCCCTACGGCTGATTTGACACAGGTTTTGGAGCGAATAGGCAAGCTCGAGTCGGACAACCAACGGCTTCGTGAACGTGTTGGGGAGCTGGAAACAACCAGGATGCAGGCACCCAGGGCGGAGGACATATGGGGACATAGGGAAACAGCGTCAAACGCCACCAGCAATAAAGAGGTGGCGGGGTACGCATCCAGCATGGGCGCCAGAATGGATTTGTTCGAAAGAACGCTGTCCGCGATGAATACAGAGTTGGGCGGCGGGATCATCGAGATCGGTGGGGCAAAGTTCGACGGTGTCGAATCCTGCGTTGATTTTGTACGGGAAAATTTTAAGGATGGCAGGTTCGGCCTTTGCATAGACGTGGTGTCCATGTTCCACTCCACTAAGCAAGACTACGTTAGTGTACGGGAGAACACCGAGATGAACGATACCACTCTCAAGGGAGGTTTCAAGTGCGCGAACGAGGCGTGTATCGCGGCGTCGTTGAGAACATCACTACCTCACCCGTTCGGACAGGATAGAAAGACGGACCACAGGGTCCCCTTACCCGGTCTCGGGAATGAAACCAGTTTCCAGTATCTGCAGCAGGATGGGAC
>JAUBNZ010001735.1:0-10583 GCA_032355485.1 Bonnemaisonia californica | reverse complement strand
GTGACAGTAACTAGCCACAATCACCTCTTGCGAGGTGATTATTTAGATATGGCTCCACCACCCCTCGGTGGTGGTCAAACCCCGGAAGCGAACATGCGCAGCCGGGTAGCCATGGTTTCCAACGGATCTTCCGCTCCTCCTTCCGTAGGAGGAGCGTCAACTAACTCGTCTTGTGCTCCTCCCCCTATTCGGGGAGGAGCAACCGCCAACATTTCTCCCGCTCCTTCCCCTTCGTGGGAAGGAGCGCCAACGGACTCTGCTTCGGCTCCTCCCCCTCCACGGGGAGGAGCCACCACCTATCCTTCCTCCGTTCCTCCCCACGAGTCGGAAGGAACCAGCGCGAGACCACCATCATCTCCTCCCCGCGAGTTGGGAGGGGCATCTGCGAGGCCTGCCTCTGTTCCTCCCCAAGAGTTGGAAGGAGGATCCTCTGCCTCCGGGCCTGTCGGTCAACCGCCCTCGGCGGTTGATACGCCCATGCCTTGTCCTCCCCCGAGCCGGGGAGGAGACATCCCAAACTTGGCAAGTCTAGCGTCCCCCTTCACGGACCCCCATGGTTTCCTTCGGGATAACCTGGGGGTGCGCGACCCGAAGGCTCCGGGTTTATCCGGCACTGACTCCATCGGGTTGAACGGGCCCGAGGCGCGCTATATCAGAGCATCCGTCGTGGGATACCTGAGGACGTCCCCGTCGGAGTAACGACCTGTTCTCCGACGGAAAGCCCTTTTACCAGCCTCGGCCGAAACCGACGGAAGGCGGGCGTGGTCCAGGCTTTTTGTTGGACCACAGCTTCTCCGTCGGTTTCGCATACCGGATGACCTGCGATGCGACCGGATCTTCCTCCGTAATCCGCTGGATGCCGATTACGTTGAGGCGGCCAACTCCGTCCTCTTCGACGCACCCTTTGAGGCAACCGCTACGGATTTGATGCCAATGGTCGTATCGCGGACATTGGTGTACCCTCCTCCACCCGAATGGTCGCGCGGGTGGAGGATGGACATCACACATTCCCGTCGGTGGATGCGCGAACACCGACGATTGCTAGCGAGGGAGGATTCTCGCCTCTTCGCCATCCGGCAGAAGAGGCCTAACATGTACACCTATGTGCCGGTGGCCTTAGAGGAACAGGGTTGCCCTCCCATCCCCTTTTGGTGCGATGGGTGTGAAGAACCCCCTGATAACCTCATGTTCTCCGACCTCCCCTCCTTGCATTAAATTTCTGCATGCTGTACGAAGGAGGGGATGTCGGAGATGACGCGGGAGAAATTCTTCCAGCTACTCTGAAGCGAGCGCTTTCTACAAGCTGCTATGGCCATGCAACACGAGGCCGTCACCACGCAAGAATTCGTGGTGATAACCCGTGAGTGCGGCGAAGCGATGCTTGGGATTATTCGCCCGCTTCGAGACATCAAAGTCTCAAATCTGGTTAAATCTTCCCAACCTCTCTCCAAGAGAGAGGTTAGGAGGACGATTAGAATGTCCATGGCTGGCAAGGGACGTCTGGTGAATGAACCCGCCCCTTCTTCCACCCTAAGGGATGGGAAGAAGTTTTTGATATGCGGGCTTCCTCCCTCAAAGGGATCCTCTCACCAGTCGTCCGCCCCCAACGCGACTCCATTCCTTCCCGTTCTGACGGGGAAGGGAGGTCGCAAGGGGAGCCTCATCTTGGCCGCCGAGGGCCCCCTTCATCGTCGATAGATCGCCATCCCCCGAAAGGGGGACGTAATACGTCGACGGTGCCGGTCCCTCGCTCCAAACAGGCCCCTCTTGTGCATCATTACACAGGAGTTGGGCCTGTGGATTCCTCTGCCAAGGCTCCCTGCGCCCACGAGGCCGATGTCCTGAAGAAAGCCCTTACCCTTCGAAATCTGCGAAGGGTACCCAACTTCCGTAAGGCTCAGGGGGCCATTTGTCCCAATAATCCCGACGAATTTCTACCCGAAGGGGAGACAACGTTTACCGTCGAGGGGATTATTGGTGCGCTGACGGACCGTCTCATTTATTCAGAAGAGACGGTGGCCGCGTGGGTGAAGGCGGACGGGTCCACTCGCGCTTCCCTGCTAAGGGAAGTAGACGCCTGGCGGGCCTTTCGATTGAAAACGGAGGCTAAGCTTGCCTCTGTTCGAATGGAATTTGAGGAATTTCGGCGATCCCATCCGTCGGAGCGATACTCTCGCCAACGGACGAGTGACCTACACGTTCCTGTTTCCTCCCACCCTCCTACTCCTCTAAGCCCAGCTGGAGGAGTAGTATGGGTCAACGACCTACCCTTCCGCCTCCCTCCTTACAGGGAGATGGACAGGGGAGTGGGATGGAGTTTGGTGAGGAGAGGACACCCGTTAAACCTGCTGTGGACCCGCGGCTGACAGCCCCTGGCCCTTATAAGGGAAATGCCCCGCTGTTTGAAAAACACTACCCTTTGCAGGTTCATTCCTCCCGCCCTTCGGGGAGGGAGGGTCAACAGCGGAGCCACCCCTCCTCTTCGAGTAGAGGCACTTATACTCGAAGCGGTGGTGGTGAAGACCATCAGGGTGGTCGAGGTGCCCGTGCCGAGGCCTCCGTCCCATATGGATACGGAGGCTACCGCCAAGACGACCCATATTCCCGCACCGGGGCCGGCAGCTCGCGTGATCCCCCAGCCCCAGATAGGCCCGCTACGCGTCGTGAGACGTATGAGCGGCATTAGGTGAAGGGGTTTCCCATCCCCTTCTTCGAGGATGGGCCACTAACTTCTCGGCCGTACTCCCCCGATCATCCTCTTGCTAAGGTTGATCGAGCAAATAAACGTGTGCCCCTTTTGTTGTAGTTTTATTATTGCCCGCAACGATACTTTTTTCTTAGGATAGTTTGGTCTACCCTGCCCCTGCCTTCTTAAGATGATGAGTAGGGTCCCTACGGTAGGGGCAGCGTTCTCATCCTCTCCATGTGAATCATGGAGGGGATAAGTTTCGCTATCCTCTCCATTTGATGTTGGAGAGGATACGCGCTCTATTATCGTCTCCCTGGGTATCAGGAGAGGATAACCTTCGCTATCCTCTCCTCTTTGAAGATGGAGAGGATACGTTTTGTCATCCTCTCCATGTGAATCATGGAGAGGATGCACAATCGGCTATCCTCTCCATTCTAGGGTGGAGAGGACACTCGCTCTATTATCCTCTCCATGTGATGGTGAAGAGGATACGCGTTTTTTAATTCTCTCCATTTTGAAGATGGAGAGGATACGCTGTTGCCACCCCATGATTCTCTCCTAATCGTCCGGGACCCCCTTTTTAGGGAGGACGTCCTGGACGACGATGAGAGGTGAGGGCGGGGTGGGGGAATGACAGTATCCTCCCCCGTAATATGGGGAGGATACGTGGATGTCCCCCGTTGATGTCATCCTCTCCGAGTTTGGAGAGGATGTTCACCGCCGGGGTTATGTCCTCCCTCTCGGGAGAGGACAGGCGCTCGCACGTGCTACGTCGAATTTGTATCCTTTCTTATGCTCATCCTCTCCATTAAAATGGAGAGGATGCGTTTTATGAAAGTGTGCAGATCACCGTACCCTCCCTCGAATAGAGAGGGTACGCCTCCCTTCTTACTTTCTATAATGCTCTCCACGCCGGGAGAGGATGTATTAGTCTAATTAATGGCTGGAGTGTCCTCCCTCGCTGGGAGGACACGCTTGTGGGACTAGGCCGCTTCCTAGCATCCACGGCGCGTGGCCTCTCCCCTTTCTGGGGAGGGCTCACGCTTTTGGTGGGGGTTTTCCCCCACCGTCCCACTCCAGGTGGGGACAGTGGGCTTTTACCGCCGGGTTCGGTGACGCGCCCCAGCCTCTGTGATGTATTATCCTCACGGAGGCATGGTAGGTTTGTCGTTGCCGGCTCCCCACTTTTTTATGGGGAGCCGAGAGGTACCAGAGGTGGTTGCACCCTAGGTTCCTCTGCAGGACCTCGGTGTTTGAGTTATCCGTTTTGTTCTTACTGTAAGTCTTCTTGACTAATATCCACTTATTGAAAACTTTGAATTTTGTAAAAAAACAAAAAATGAATTTTGTAAGAAATTTCACCCCTGACCTCGCTGGCATCACTAGGTGTGATCACCTGTAAGCGAAGGGTGGCGTTTGTACGGCAATTCCAGGAAACTGGACGTAAGGGTAGCAATGTCCTCTTCAAATCCTCTTGCTGAGGAGTTATCGGTGGGATGGGAGTCGACGACGTTACACCAACTGTCTTTGTGACAGTGGATGGCGTGCTGGGGCTTGGTGGTCCTTGGTTCATAACATGTCCTCCCTCCATGAAGAGGATCCTGTTCGTCGGCTCTTAATGGGGGTCTCCCATCACTACCTCCGAGGACGTATCCAACCAACGTCCCGGCTCTCCCATTTGCTGGGAGAGAATCAACGCCTTCATTTTCCTCGACCCCTCCCGGGTCGAGGAAAGAGGCGGCCTCTTCTCCTGTCTCGTTGAACGGAATGTTTCGCCGTGAGCCTGAGCTATCCTACGAACAGCCAAGAGGTCTTGTTCGTCGGACCTCGACAGGTTAACTCCAACCGTAGATCTAATTCCCGGTTGGAGACCTTCCAGGTAATAATTCACCAAGTCCCTCTCCGTGAAGACGTTGGCACAACAGAGAGCGGCGTTCTGAAGAAGGTCAGCAAATTCTGACTCCTCTTCGCCTTGGTGTTGGGTGATCCTCGTCACTTCATCGTATGCCTTTGCCAACACATCATCCGTTGCATAACGGATGAGTAGGGCATGCATGACATGGGGCCAGTCTAACTCTCGGCTTTGACCGCCGATATGTTTGCCCTTTTGTTGCGTTGCTGCTATGTAGGCCTTTGATTCTCCCTTCAGGAACCAGGGGAGAAGCTTGACTGCAGCAGCTTCGCTCACCCCCATTGCATCCGTCGCATTCTTGAACTCCAAAAGGAATGGAATGATGTCAATTGGATCCCTTCCATCGAATTCTTTGAAGGAAGGGTTGTAAGACCAGATCTTTGCAGAAATCTTACCTGCTCCCCTCAGTTCCCCCTGCTTCAGGACAGACCTTTGGTCCTGGAGTCGGTAGGAACGGTTGAGAGCACTTTTTCAAAGGCGGGTTCCCTTGTTGTAAGGGGAACAAAGCCTGGAATTTCGGAACCCATATCCTCTCTCGCCGTAGGGAGAGGATCCAGTCCGAGGTTCTGCACACTGGCGGTATTCCGTTGAAGGGAAGGACCGCCACCCAGTTGTGCGACTTGATGCGTTCCGGAAATTGTCCCAGCTAAGGCACTTAATTTCTGGGAAAGTTGCCAGACGGAGATCTCCACTTGGGCCACCTGTGGAGCACTAGGTGGAGATCGACTTGTCTTCACATCTGGCCTATCGGCTAGCGCACCGACACGCTCGTTGCGGTCGGAAACCAGAAGGCGGAAAGAATCTACAGCCTTTTTGAGTTCAACAAGTCTAATCCTTTTCCCTCCGCTAAGCTCATCCCAGGCTTCCTGCTGGAACCCGGCCTGAGCTTCATTCACCTCCTCCTCAAGGATGGTGATCAATTTGGCTTCCAATGTATCCTCCATCTCCTTACGGAGTTCGAGGATAAATTCTTTTACCTCTACCATGGATGTTGTAGTATTTACAGAAAAGCGCCTGAGCACCCTCCGGTTACTATTTTCCCTCGTAGCCGGGAGCGGTGGGGCGGGGAGAGCGAAGTATGGGTCTGAGAAGTCCTGAGGTAGCTGCTCTTCGCCCTGCATTTTCTGCAAAGGAAAGGTGGGGTGTAGAGGTGGTGGACTGCCAGAATTCGCCCAACGCCCTGCCTTTCCCTAGGGGGAAAGGTAGGGTGCTTGGGGGTTTCGGTGTACGGCCACGGGAGTGGTCGTGCAAAAGGGAAAAAGAGCGGGGGGATAGAAGCTAACGACGTGCCACGTGTGGCACGCCACGCGTGTGGCGAGTTTGGGCGGTCAAGGGCAGCTGAACGGGACGTGGAGCAACGCCGGAGCTAACCGAACCGACACCTTTCCTACCGACCAAAGTTGGTCTGGGACGGTGCGGAGCGTTCTGTTCCAGGTTGAATTGTAAGGTCAAATCCGGAGGTCTCGGTTGCCTCTTTAGTGGGTAGGATAACTAGTTAGCTAAGCCTTAAATACTACAATTGTAACCCACTGCTTACAGTAAATAATAACTAAATCTGCCCGATGCACCGCCAAGTGGCCGGCAGTCAGCTGCAAACATAGGCTAACAGTGTTGCTCAGGCCTCCTCCATCTGCTCCCTTGCGGAGGGTGGCAGATGGATGTTTTTGGGGCTTTCTGCCTATGAAGGGTCGGCGGTGGTACTGTAATGGGCGGCTGCCAGCGATGGCAGCTGCCCATCGGCAGGTGAGGAAGCGGTGCTGCGCCAGGGGGTCAGACCCAGTAAGTACCGCATCGGGGCAGAGGTAGGCCCCTGTGGGTACAGGTGGGGGTCCGCCCGCCGGCCATACGCATCCACGTGTTCCCCCGGGGCACACATGGGCACGCGGTCATCCGGAGCCCGGTGGGCCTCTCCGGGCCGGAGGGGGCCTAGAGCTGTAGGTAAACGTGCCCCCTGGAGAGTACACGTGTGGGGTCCGGTCCGGCGGCTCTGTCCCGGGGGCACTGCAGTGCCCCTCCGGGACGCCACTTATGCATGTCGGCCGGCCCCGCGTGGCCACGGGGAGATCCGAAGCTCCGTGGTCCTCACCGAGCCGGATTCGATCCATAGTTATCGAATACACGTGTACCTTCACAGGTACAAGTTTGTTTCCCAGAAATAAATGGATCATAGGTCGTAACCGTAGAATTTCACACGGGCCGTTGCCCTTGTAGTAGCTTGGGGGGATGAAGAGCCAGTTGTATCATGCCAGCATGGAATGGTACTACACGCCCCCCCCCTCAAGGGTGAGCGTTCCTCTCACCAATAGCCATAGAATGGCCCCTCAGGCCTTCCCTTGAGGAAGTTCTGAGTGGCGCCCTTGGATAGGCAGTTTAGCATGTCCCGCTAGTCCCAATAGAAGCCCATCACTCATCCCGTCCATCCTTCCTTATGCCTGTATCTCCACCAGTCGCCCTCGATCCTTTCTTCCCTCATCGACCCCTTCTATCCTTCCCACTGCGTCATGTCCGCTTCCCCGAGAACTGATCCTTCGCTTCCTACCGCCCCCGCGCCGACGACTTCGGGCCTCCTCCCCAGCGATGGGAAGGAGGTCGGGCGTCACCCTGCCGGGGTGTGTCAACCCAGCCGGCGTCTTCAACGGGAGATCCCTCCCTCGCTCTGCCGGTGCCTGCAGAGCTTCTGCCCAGCGATGGGCAGAAACTCGCCGCGCCCCCTAGCGAGCCAATCGACTTAACCGCTGCCTCTCCGGCAGCGGTTCAGAATGCGTCTTCTATCAATCGTGACTGGAGAGAGCCCCGCGGGGGACCTCCCAGGTCAACGATACAGCGGCCCCCGTTACTGTGGATGCGGGCGCGGATGCTACCGAGCCTATGGACGTCTCTGTCGCACCCACCCCATCGGTGGGTGGGTGCGACGAGGCTGCTCCACCGTTCCCCTGTCACGAAGGGCTCGCCGAGGACTGGGAAAGGTATCCCTGCAGCCATAGTAAGTTGGCTGAGTGGCTTCTGTTTTCCTCTGAGGACCAACACGAGGACATGCGCGTGCTTGCACGTCTCGCTCGGCGAGTCCCCAACGCCGCGAGCCAGTGTTGGTCCCAATTGTTTCTCATCTCGGATCTCGGTTGGCCCTATCGGATCCCGCAGGGGATCCGATGCGACCGTACCTACCTCCACTATCCGTGGGACTCGGAGTACGTCTAACGCATGCAGGCCACGCTCTTCTTCATGCCTTTCAAGGCATGCCGGCAGAGCTGACCACGATGGTCACGTGCAGGAGCTTTTTCTATCCCTTCCTCGCGCCTCTTTTTAGGAGCCAGAAGTACGACGCGGTTCACGCACGCGCCCTGACCCGCAAGCATCAGTGTCTCCTTTCGGCGGAAGACTTCCGTATCTATGCTCGTAAGGCGAAGGGGAACTCACGAGTTCGTAGTGACCTGTGTCTCCCTCCGGAGGAGTTCGCAGCGCTCCCATTCTTTTAGTTGGGAGCGGTGGCTCCTCCGGATAACCTATTCTGCCATGACCCCCGGCCTTGCTCTATTTTGCAAGTTCGGCGGGTGGGGAATCCGTCAGTCCTATCGTGCGGCAGATGTTCCATCTGCTCCTCAACCTGGAGCGAGGGATTCTAATGGGGATGGCTCTCCACGCAGAGAGCCATTTCCACAGAAGCGTGCCCGTGGTTTCCATTTCCTTTGAGTAGCAGATTCTCCAGAGTATGCTGTACTAGAAATGCTGTCTCCCTGTCCAGGCTTCCCAACTTCGGGAAGTCTGGAGTGGGAGAGCGTGCGGGCGATTGTTCATACAGCCATGGCTAGCAATCGACGAGAGTTTCGGTTCCACCTTCCCAAGGAATATGCGTCAACCTCATCGCTTCAGGATGGTCAGAGGATCCCTTGTGTGATCCCAGAGGAGTGGGGCCCCCCTTCGAGAGAGGTACTTATTCCTCGGTATTTTGGGCACCCAGTGGCTCCCCATTTTGATCCGGGAGCGTTAGGGAGGGTGCCGGCCTTCCGCCAAGCGGAAGGTCGGTCCCAACTCGCCCCGTCTCGGTCTCACCCGCGCGGGCGACGTTCACACCCCAGGGCGAACGTGTAGTCCCCGCAGAATCCCATACAAAAACATTTGGGTTTAAGGTGGATCAAGAAGGTGAGGGAACTCACCCCGGTGGTGTCCTTTAGGGCGAACGGTCACTGGGAAGACCTGTTCCCCGAGGGGAACATGGATTTTACCGTGGGAGGGCCCCTCGGTCGGCTGAGCATGATGCTCAGCAGGGCTGAGAGGGCCGTAGAGGGATTCAGGGGGACTGAGGCCGTCGCCCAGCGGGGCTTCGAGAAGGCAGTCGAGGAGATCAACCATTGGGAGGCTCCGCTCGCCAAAGCGGACGCTGTCTACCGTGAGGAGCGCGACATCCGCCGTAAGGCTGATGCCGCGCTGTCTGGCGCGCGTCGGGAGCTCCGGGAGCTTCGTGATAGTTCACGAAACACCCGTCGCAGGTTGGACGGGACGGGGCCTTCGGACCCAGCAACGGGCGAAGGTCCGGCTCCCGTGCCTGACAGACTGGAAGCTTTCGACTCGGCAACGGATCTCCTCTCTGCGGTGCCGCCTCGCCGCCAACCCTATCTTGGGGTTGGCGGAAAGGCGCCCATGGAGATTGAGTCGTCTTTCAAGCGAGAGGAGCGTTGATCCTTCATGGCACTGCGACGGCACCTCCTACGAAGGGAGGGGTCTTCCGTTTCGTGTAGGTGACGAGCTGTCGTCCCCTGCCACACCGAGTGGGTGGGCTTGTGTGGTAGACTGGCGCCGTTGCGTAAGTCTACCGGGGTTTTGGTGGGGCAGCTCTTGTCGCACGAACTCTCCACCTCTGGGAGGCGCCCTATTGTGTCTCCCTCCCGTAGAGTATCGTTAAGTAAAACGCCCTTTTCCACCGACCTTCCCCATCCCTGCTGCAACTTGTAGTCTATAGACTCGTAGGTCTTCAGCGGGATAAAATAGCGTGCGTACGATAGCCTCCCGTGCGGAGCGGCCCCGTGTCGTGGGCTATCCCAGTTCCAGTGCCGCGTACCGTTCAGACAGTTCGTGCCCGGGTGCCATGTGGTGCACAGTGACCCTTCGGGGCCCGTGTCAGCTCCTCTGGGGGTGGTGGATACTGTATCGTATGCTCGGATAGGAATTAAAAAGTTTTATATAATTTCAATATTGTAAAATTTCTGAATTTTCCCGTTCGGGCGCGTGGCTGTGTGGTTTGTTCCTGGGTACTGTAGGCGCATTTCATGGCACCCCTCCCTCGTTCGTTATAGAGAGGGGTTCCTCTGCCAATATTGGGTCCCTCTAGAGGGTGTGCCGTGCGTGGGAGATGGTACCTGACTTGTACCCCCTTCCTGCCCGTTTAGGTCCTAGGGTAGGATTCCTTACAAGGATATCCCACCCTAGGGGGATTTTGGTGCCGTTTCCTGACGAGTGGCAGGTACCCCCCTCTGGGGTACCTGTCACTGGTCTCAGGCTCTATTCTAGGGGTGCCCAGTCGTTCACCGGCAAGGCTCAAGCCCGCCTCAAGCCTTCCAAGACTGGAAGGTCTGGTTCAGGGCCGATTTCATTATTCCGGAGAGATCTCCTGCGGGGCCCCCTCCTCAAGAGCGGATGTCCCGGTCGCCTGTTGGGTCGGGACTTCTGCCTGAGGAGGTGGGTATCGCTCTGTGGTAACCAACATGGCTTCCTCTTGTGAGGAATCCGTGGGGTCCGCCCCGTCCTGGGGAAGGGTCAGCAGGTCCGCGCGGCGTCTTTGCTCCTGAGCCCCCTGGGAGATGGCGATTCTCTCCGTTCTGCGGAGAAAAGCGTCAGCCATCCCTACTCAATGGGGGCGAGCCACCTTGGGCAATCCGTGCAGGGGAAGGTCTGTGGTGTCTCGTTGTTCACCTGGCGTATCTTTTCGTGGGCCTCGCGTCCCTCCGAGCGCTTGCGTCTTTGCCTGCGTCCGGGGGTGGGGGATAC
>JAUBNZ010001734.1:0-10585 GCA_032355485.1 Bonnemaisonia californica | reverse complement strand
GGGGTGCTGCTTCGGGCCCGCAGGCCTCTGATCCCGTCAACTTTCAACCATCATCCGCTGCTCCCCCTCCTTCTGGGGTAGAGCCAAACTCTGAGTCAACCTCCGCGACCGTCGCAGCGCGACCGGCTTCCGCGGTTCAAGGACTTCTTCCCACTGGGAATGCGTTCAGTGTTCAACCGAATCCAAGCCGACCATCCCGTGCTCTTTACAAATGGTCCCCGCGATTGCCTCCTGGAGAAGCCGCAGCTCAAGATTCCACAGATTTTCCACTGCTGATATAGGGCGCGAAGCACTGGTTGATGACCCTGCGACATGTCAAGGCTGATATGCCAACGCAGTTTATCGATTGCCTGGCGACCCGTACATGCGCGACAGTTCAAATCGACCTGCCACTCCAGGGTGCTCCTCTTCCGCGGGAAGGGGTGCGGTCAGAACGGTTCGGCGGCAATAGGGGTCGACGAAATGGAAAGATGGAAAAAGGTATGCGGGTAGCTGGTAACATTGCCTGCTAAAAGCCTCAGCAACTTGCATAAGGGCAGAGGGTACAACTACCCTCGGCCACCACCTGCCGGGAATTCGGGCGAATGCTCATGGTACCCTAGAGGGTTCATACTCTACGTGTCCCTCTGAAAGCGTCCACTTCACCTCTCCACAGGTCATAGACACCCCTCCTCGGAAATTCCGCGATTCTAGGGGGCGACGCGTACAGGAATATCATACTGTATGCGTTCGGGCAGGCATATACCAGCCAAGTTCCAGGCTGTACCACATCCTGACACATACAGTAACACCAACACCCAATACGAACGTAACGTGGCGGGTGACGTTACACAGGACCCTCGCGAGCCCAGGTAACGGTTCATTCCATCGGGTATGACCCTACGTAGGTGGCCCGGGCCCGCCGTGGTACAGTTTTGAAGTATTATGCATCCTCCGGAGAACTGAGGTTGCGGCTACAGGGTCCTAGTGAACTCTCGGTAGCTGGCCTGCGAGAGGGTGGTAGAGCGATTCCTCCGGGGAGGTGAGGCTGAGTCGCCTACGAGGGGTTGGTAGATCAGAGTACCCTTATCCTATGCTTTAAGGATACTCGTGGGCGGTTGAATGGGTCATGCCAGAGAATGATATCTCCACCTGGTGGCCGCACAGGTGGAGGGTTGATGGGGAAGACGTTCCGCACCCTCCCAGAACTGGGGAGGGGGAGACCGAGAAGATGAGGGACATCCTGCACAGTGAGGCGTCCAAGAGATGGGTTTGAAGGGAGGAAAGTGGGTCAACCGCTCGGATTTTCGAACTGGTTTTGCTACCCCAGACTGTTTTTACCGCCTTCAGGGATTGAACGCAGGAAGGGGCGAGGCCAATGTTTCTCCACAGTTCGTAGACCGTGGAGAAGCCGAGAAGGTGAGGCTTTCTTGGACACACTGTCCCGCAACGGTACGGTTAAGGCCAGAAAGATGGGGAAAGGGCACTCGGGGTCGATCTGTCGAGGCTAACCCAGTTCGTTCGTCCCCTTAGGGGACGACGCAAGGCTAGAGGCGCAGACTATGTTCCTTCCCGTGTCACAAGACTAGGAAAGACCCGAGGTTTGGTGGCCTTCTGGACGGCTACTATCTTACTAGAAATAACCAAACTTTAGACCACCCATAGGGGCGGTGGTTGTCCGCCCCTTATCCTACCCATTTAGTGGGTAGGATAGCAATAGGTGAGCCGGTACTCTCTTATGAGAGTCAGTGGTTGGTAGCCCCTTATCCCCGGCCAATGGCATCAATCCGCCTCGACACGCCCGCAGTGGAGTAGTTATGATACTGTACCCTGTCCCCCAACCCGTCTTGAGGGCTTACAGTGCTTACATTAAAATTGGCCACGAGTACACCCCTCCCATTACAGGGTGTGGGTTCTAACAGTTATCGTATCCCCTTCGGTTACCAACCGATTCAACCCCTTCTCATACGTTTTCCAAAATAAATGTTTGTTTAGCACCACCATCCATCCTATCACCCCCTATCTGGGAGTGATTACAGGACCCTATTACAAATAGAAAGCCCGATAACTCTCTCTCCAAAGGGCCAGAGATTTAATACGGCCAAGTAATTTTGATCCCGTCCATCTGCCTTAATTGATTCGAATTAGGCGGGAGGACGGGTTTTGACGACCCTTCCTCGTGAAGGGTCGGTCGTCAACATAAACGTAGTACCACCCATACGGGGTACTACAAGTGTATCCCAATTGACGCTGTACCCCACTATACCCCACCTAGCACCTGAGTGATACCAACTCAGGTTGCACAAACGAACCAAGTGGAGCCGAAAACCGCCGCTCCTCTCTAACGCTCCGATCGACCTTGTGACCGAAGTCTTTGCGGGTTCACCCATCAAGGCTAGAGACAAAGACACCACAAAGGGCTTCCAATGGAGAAGTCCGGACACATTACAGGAGACGAGGGGAAGAATACGCTGGAGCAATCTAGATTGGACTCCTTACATCTCGTCTAAATCTCTAGACACAAGGGTTCGCCCCGTGTGCGAAGGGTCAACTTCCACGACTCCTGGGACCTCCAGTGGAATCGTAACTCGTTCATCTAGTTCCATGGGATGAACGAGGAGGAATAGGGGTCATCGGTGGGATCGTATCAAAGAGAGCCCCCGGCTCTCGTCCCGCCTGATGGAGTAGGGGATCTCACCCTACTCACAGAACTCCCGGTTCTGGTGGGCGGCGCAAAGTGGCACGCGGAGTCATCAAGGCGTCCGCAGGATCAGCTCCTCTACTGGGGGACGCGCGGTGACGTATCGACAGTGAATTCCCTCGACCGCCCTCAGGGACCGTGGCGGATGACTACCGAGCCCGCGACGGGCTGTCCGTCGGACGCCGGATGGACCAAGAGTATTCACCCTCGTGACGAGCCTTATCGAGCTCGTCGCGCAACTCCCGCTATAGCCGATACGACGAGGGCAATTTAGGGTTGACCTCCGTCAATTCACCCTTGGTAGAGACCAACTCGGCCTCCAAGTACGCGATGTCGGAAGAGAGGTACGCCTCACTGCCCCGCAGGGTGTCGCAGTTATACTTCGACGAATCGACCAAATATGCAAGGCGTTCAGTCACTCCTTTCAAGTCCCGATCATGGAGAGAGATTGGAGAGATAGAATCCCAATCTCCACGGCCGAAATACTTCACTATGGCCGGTACCCGGTTGAGCCCTTGAAGTTGTGCGAAAGCCAAGGGCTTTGCCAGGACGTCAAGCGCAGCGATGGAAGCCGGCGCCTGACTGAAACTCTGGTCGGGACGACCCCCGGACCCGGAGGCATCAGCACGCCCAGTACGCTGCACGCGATGGCGATTACGACGGGCACCTCCCCTCGGAGTCTCCGGAGCTGGCGGAATATAGTTGGTAACAGACTGTGGGGCTGCCCCTGGCGGGATCAGGATCTCACTGTCGTCCACGCTGCTGACCGACTGTATTTGGCAAACTACAACACCCCAGCGCGCAGCTTGGCCACCTGTCCTGCGCAATAGCGGGTGTACCGGGCGCTGGGCGACTCACCCCCGGCGACGGACGTCCGGACCACGTCCTAGACTGTGTTCATGTCAGGCCTCCGCCTCCCGACGCATTATGTATGACGTCTACAACGGAGATGGCGCGCGGTACCCTATCTCCGCAGGGATTAAGTCAACACAGGAAACGTCCGGGTAGAGAACACGCACTCTACCAAGGTCATAGAAATTGTAAACGCCCGCTCGGACGTGACTATATCTTCATAGACCTCCCGAGCATCGGCGGGAGCATCGGGGCCGCCGGTACAACGCGAGAAATAGAGAGCGCACGGGGGTCCCGCATGACGAGTATGTCGGGCGGCTGCTCCATCCCCTCCCGGGACGGGGGGAGCGAGGTGAAATCACCTCGCTACGCAACAATATCCCCGGTGTGTAGCGGATCGACGCGTACGCCATGGCAGAAGACTCGATAGTCTTCCGCCGTTCTAAGGGCACGCCACAGGCGCGACCTTACGCGGCCGTGCAACGCGACCGCGGCGCTAGATTGAGACGGCAAAGACGGCATGGAATGCGTTAGTAGACCCGCGTCTACTAACAGTAATATGTTAACCCTCGTGGGTCGCTCCCGGAAAAGCAGCACTTCGTGTATTAGTTCCAAGGACTTGGCCTCACGTGACTCAGCCAAGTACGCCCGGTCGCTCCGTAACTCGAGCGGGATCAGGAAACGGCGGTGATGCGGGTCGGGGCGCTGAAACAGGCGCCACCACGCTGTTCCTGCCAGATCAGGATTGCGATCTGACAGGCTCCCGATCATTTGTACGTCCTCACGCTGGTCGTTGTATCCGACGTTAAACCAGATGCGCAGGGAAGAGCTCCGATAAGCGAACTCTTCCCAGTCCGCGGTGAGGGTATCACGATTGGGAAGCCGAACCGTCCGGTCGAGGATGCCGTATAGGGTGGTATCCAGGTCGACAGGGTCGCCCCTGGCAGCCTCTTCATCGGCGCAAGGCACATCCGATGGGACGCCAGCAGCCCGTGGGCTGCTGGCTGAGTTATCATCGTCGCGCGCACCTATCAGGGCACCCGCGAAAGGAGTCGGGTCTTGAAGCAACGAGGCGGATTCTTCTGCGGGAGCAGCCTCGTTGGTTGCTCGACAGCTTATGTGGATCGGCGGGCCCGTAGTGAAACGCGCAGCTGGTTGGTTGCGCAATGTAGAGGAATTAGCTGCCACGGCGAGAGGTTCGGTAATGGCATTCTCGCCGAGCTCGCTACCTGCACCGCCAGCAGAATCCTCGCTGGTTGATGGTCCAGCCAGCGTGCCAGGCACCAAGCTAGAGCGCAGGGGCATGTGGACCCTGTCCGAACGGTTCGCGGAAGAGAAACTAAGGTTAGGAAGTGTCAGACAGAAGAGCGGATGGGTCGACACTCGTCGGCTTGTTCAGACTCTTAAGGGTAGTGTTGACCAGGGAGTGAACACGGGAAACAGAACGGTAACTTCAAATTGCAATTCGGTGAGGAAATTACGCATCGAACTGTCGCAGGGCTCCAAAGATCGGAGAATATATCCTGCTAGTGGGACCCTCGCGCTTGAGAAGGGGGCCGTGTGGTACTGCTTCCCATCACACAGTAGCTGAAGCGGCTATTGTGACTGTCTCTAACACGTCGACCAATGACTGAGCCACCCGAGCGCAGCATGAGGTTGGTAACCTGGAGGTACCCCTTGACGGTAGTGCCGCCTTCGAATATCCCGCACTCCCATCGAGGCTGGCAGACCCAGCACAGAGGGGTCTGCCACACGTAGGCGGGAGAAGGGGCCACGGGGCCGTATGGACATCTCAGCTACTGGATGCACGCCCCCCCTCACGAGACCCTTGAGTGGCCATGCATTGCATCCATGGCCTACCACAGGGAGATGTACATCTCCCGACCCTTGCCTTACAAAGGGCCCCACAACTAAGCTGCGCAGCTGACAGTAGGGAGTGGCCGCCTCGTGTCCCACTCCTCTGGAAGGACAGGTCCGGCCAGGGGGACCGTACTACAGTAACAGGCCGTCCATGGCCTGGCAGCCCTACATTCCACCACTGGCTCAGCGGGCTGCCATATAGTGCCCCCAATTACGAGAGAAGTGTTCTCGCGCGTACTGTAAGGTCCCAACCACCAACCGAATAAAAGGGAGTAAATTTAATTCCTTGATTAATAAGTAAAGCAGGGTAGCCATTCGTGCTACCCCGGTCTAGAGTCTAGAATAGAGGGTCCACTAGCTATATTATCTACCTAGATTGACTCACTAAGCTCGAATCGGACAACGAGTCCTCCCACCAAGATCCTCGCTCTTGGTTGGAACGAGCTTTGAAAGCCCTTCTCGATTACCCTCGCGAGAATCGGTCGTTGTCAGTATAAGAGTGTCCTACGACTCGCTCCCTTTTCCCCTCTAGGTTCCGACCGGCTCCTCTCCCGCACTCCAAGTCCCATCACTCTACCCCTCGCGAGGTAGAGTGCGCCCACATCTTTCCCCGTCCTCCCCGTTGCCTCCGCCGGCAACAGGAATTATGGGGAGTCGACCCGCTCGTCCCCGACCACATTGTAGCCCCCTCACGGCGGCTCCCACTCGACGCGCCCACCTTAGCTCCCTTACCACGAGCTAAGATCTCACCTGTAGTCCTCATCTCTCCGTGAAGAAGATAGGATTCCCGGCACCTTGGTGCCCTACCGCGGTACTGGAGAGGCAAGGGACACAGTTTCGGGAGCCCTCAGTCCCAGCGCTCTGTAGATACCACATTCATTACTGACTATTCACTAGGCTTTCCTCGGGGAGACCCCATCGGATTTTCGCAGCACATAGAACGCCTCTCCATTTGAGAACCCCCTCTGAAGTGCAGAGACGGAACTAAAATCACATGGTCACCCGTGTCCAACGCAACAGTGCAAGGCAAGAACGTCTCTTACGATTTCTGATACTCGAATTATCATATACGTCGGGGAAGTTGGGACAAAGTATCCATCCCCATCTACTCCGTTCATCTTGAGGCTCACATAGTACGGCTGTGAAACCATTGGATAGTAGTCATCTCCATCTTCTAATGTAGCAAACATCGCTAAAACCACGAGACGGACACCGCAGAAGGTGTGAGCCATTTCTTCTATGTTCTGCACTTCGCCAGCCTCTGTATTTGACGAAGTGTGAACAATTTGGAATTGCAATACTGCATTCGTTCTGACTTCAGGTTCACTCCAAATGCCATTTTGCACCACTGAATGCACTACCGATCTACTCGATATGGATCCAAGTTTCCGTAAGATCTCGTTCTCTGGCGGAGGTCGACAATGTACGTTTTCAGAGCATTTACCATATGTACCATCTCAAATTGCCGAGCAACCAGATTCTTCCCGAACAACGACAACCGCATGAGATGCCCTACGTACTAACTCGTCGTAGCCACCACCTTCCTTCAATAAAACCGTTTCATGACACTTCTGGTTTGCCCTATACCGCGTAAACATGCCGGTCCCAGGTCGAAAATGCCCTGCAGCGGTAGCGAACAGATCTAAGACTGGCGCCACAAATGCTTTCCGCACCTTTCATCATCTTCGACATTGAAGGAATCTCTGTTCCCGTCTCCGATGAACAACCTCCGGATTTGTCTGCAGTCATATGCAGTCCCCTTTGCCGTATCGTGGCCAATTCAATTCACACAGTAAAAGTCTTTTGTGCCAATCGTTTTTCAATACAAGCACCATTCCCGGTGGCTGCGAGTTTCGTTGATGAGACCTCTGGATGTCTCCTTTGATTAGTTGCCTCATGCCTTCGAATACCAGCTCCTTTACATTTCGACAATTCCGTAGGACAGAATGCTATGTTCGAACAACTCAACAATTCGGTGCAGGCTCGCCTCATCCATTTGCTTGCTCAGTTCTCTGTTTCCTCTACTCATTTCATTCATATTATTCACATATGGAGTTTCAAGAGAAGACATATTTGCATGTTGCACAACATCGACTCGTCAAACTTGGACACCGCCTCCCGGCTATCCTCATAGCATGTCGGAACAAAATGCACTTTTCCAGCTAGTGCCTGAAGATGTTTCAAGACACCTCAGTATTGACTTACAATTCCACCACCTGGAAAATGCCCCCGTCTACCTCCTTCAATACCGTTGCCCGAATGAACATGAATTGCAGATTCAAACTCTATTGGGGCTATCAATGTAACTTCATAAATCTGCGTACATAAAATTGACGAGACCTTTTCCCGTCTAATAATGTCCTCTGTTTCGTCAGGGACACATTTGACAGAAAACTAGTTATAATTAACTCGGCTACGGCTCGAACATCCGGGCAACACACCTGCAAAACAGCATTAATCGCATTCTTCTTCAGCCTCGTCAGTAGATGTTCGGGCGCAATTACTGTTGATCGGTACGGGTCGAACACATGGGAAACCACAGGCACCCCATCCATTGTACGCGGAATTCGGATCCGAACATGGTTCAACTCATCACTGAGGTCTTGCAATGGTACTTCAGAAATGAACTTCTCGTGGAGACCAGGAGCTCTGAGCTGTCGTTTAGTCCCAATCGCACGCACATCGCATGCTCTTCCCATTCCACGGTCAAAGGCTGATGCTCGGCTGTTGATTACCGTATTAAATCCCTGATTTCTTCCAGATGTTGTATCTCTGTGGTGTCTCTGGAAGCTGCACACTGTGCAGGGGGTACTGGAATTGTTCCCTAACAAATCTGGGGCATATTCCGTAACAGAATAGTCTGCATTTTGAACAGTAGCGTCCAGAAAATCCAACAAAATCCTCTCCATCCCCATCCTGACATTGAAACCCTTCGGTTACCCCCTTTGATAGGACCTCCACTATCCGCTTAATAATTAGAATTTTGGAAACAACCGGCACCGTTAGGCCGACTACCCTTACCGCGTTACACTCTGCCCTGTACTCTGGGGTATCCCAGCAGACAGTAAAAACCCGCCGAAACTGCCGCTGCGACCCTGGAACCCCTCAAATTCATCGGTGTATAACATGAACCTGTACACACCACTTTTTGCCGTCTTCCAGATTTTCACGATTCCCTCCGTTCCCTCCCTTTTCTGGAGGAATCCACATTTTCGATGCAGTTGGTTCCCCATATGACTGCAAGCTCCTTCACCGGAATAAACTGTGAATCCGCCGCAAAAAATGCTCTCAACGGAGGACCCAACCGGAAAACAAAGAAACAGTGCCAAGCTCCCTTGGACTTGGCTTCAAATGCCTCTGAACAATAATGGCATATCTTACTCGCCCCATAACACGTTATATTGCTCCTATATCCAGTATTGGTACAACATCACCGAAAAATATTGAAGACTCCAGATCCTCTGTAGGATAGGCTCTTCTTATATACATGAACGTCTTTTCAATGTAAGCTGAGCTGGCCCCACCTCGTTTGCCGACAATCCCTGGGATTTGCTCATTCAAATCCTCCTGGTGCTGTTCCAACCACCTTCCCAGGAACGTACCCATCACTGAGGCAAGAAACTCCACAACCCAGTTCCGGTCCTCTTCCTCTTCCATACAATACCGTCTTCATCGGTTTCACCGAGTTCTGCATACATCCGATTCGGTTCGGAAATGTAACAGCTTCGGTTTTTTCCCACAGAACAAACAAACTCCACACTTCGACCATTTTTCAAGAAAGCCCAGAGGCCCACGTTCTCCATTTGTATTGTTCTGTACCCTGGCGGAGAGGATACGGAAAGGCCCCAGCATAACTGTAGACGTGCACTTCACCGTCCGTTTGTTCTCCATGTTATGTGCCCTTTTCTTGTACTATCACCCCCTCGGTACAACATCTTTACATTCAGTTGCAGATATCTTAAACATACAGTCGAATAAAGGAGCATTTTGCACACTTCTGGTTGCCCTAGAGCTAGGGAGTACAAAACGTACAGGAGCCTGTCTTTTGTCTATGTGAGCCCCAATCTTCGAACATCTATCAGTAAATTCTCCATCACCGAAGGGGCGACAAAATTCTCCTGAAGCTCCTTTACTATTCTGCTGACAACGTACGATCTGTGAGGAAGGCAATCATCTGTTCTTCGTCTGAAGATCGCTACTATCATCCCGCATCTTAAAACTATCTCTTCATCTTCATCGTACCTCTATCATTAGCAAAGCACACAACCGCGGCCAATGAAGAAACATTTCAAGAATCTCACTTTCTCACTTCCTATTTTCCCCACAATCCCTCTCCTGAACATTTTCTTCCTCGCATGCCTGGGCACTATCTTCTTCTCTTTCAGGCAACTGTATGAATCCTTCATCTTCCACGTATGAAGTCTTGCTTATTTCTTCCAAAACACCCGCTTCCAAACCAGTCAGATCTTCCGGCTCACTGAGCGGGGAATCATATTGTAATTCATCATGATCCCGCAAGCTTGGGAGCTTGGGTCCAGGGAATTGCCTTGTAACCTCCCGATTGAAGTATCTACAAAGTGCTGGATCTGAGGGCTCCGGACCCTGTGTCCCTAGCCTCTCCAGTAGCGCGGTAGGGCACCAAGGTGCGTTAAATCATATCTTCCTCACGGACAGATGAGGCCTACCGGCGGGACCTTAGCTCGGTGTAAGGGAGCTAAAGTGGGCGCGTCGATTCTTAGCCGCCATGAGGGGGCTTCGATGGGATCGGGGACGAGCGGGCCGACTCCACACAATGCCCGTTGCCGACGGAGGCAACGGGGAGGACACGGAGAGAGGTAGGCGCACTGTACCTCGCGAGGGGTACAGTGATGAGATTTGGAGAACGTTGAGGGGAAGGGGAAGCGAGCCGTAGGACGCTCTTACACTAACTACGACCGATTCCGACGAGAGTAATCGAGAAGGGCGTTCAAAGCTCGTTCGGACCAAGACTGGAAATCTTGCAGGGGAGGACTCGTTGTCCGAGGCCAGTTTAGTGAGTCATTCTAGGTAGTTATTATGGCAAGTCGGCCCTCTATTCAAGATTCAAGACTGGGGTAGCCCTAATTGTAGTACCCAGCCATATGCGGCTGGGGCTACTGGGCCCCGCACCGTGGTAACCTCAGAGGCACACGGCGCAGGGGTACGACCCGACGG
>JAUBNZ010001733.1:0-10587 GCA_032355485.1 Bonnemaisonia californica | reverse complement strand
TCGTGGATGTAGCGCGGGAAGAGGGCGGTCCAGTGGGGGTGGTGCGGGTCGCGCGGGAGGCGGGTGGCGTCGTGGTCGCAGAGCAGGATGCGCAGCGGGGCGCGCGCTGATGCGGATGCGGATGCGGATGCGGATGCGGATGCGGATGTGGATGTGGATGTGGATGTGGATGTGGATGCGGATGCCGCGGATGCCGCGGGTGACGGGGTTGAGGCGCTTGCGCCCATGGTTCGCGGATCAGGCGGCGGGGCGGGCGGGCATTTGCGGCGGTGGGGATGAGGCTGAGGATGTGGGAGTGAGGATGTGGGAGTGAGGATGAGGGAGTGAGGACGGGTCGGGGAGGACACGTGGGCCGCCACGTGGGGGGTGTTGTCAGTAAGGCTTTCATCGCTTTTGGTTTATGACGTAGACACTCTGTACCTTTGAGCGCGGCATAGAGTAACGTAGTCTACTGCGGCATTGGACCGCGGCATTGTCTCGCCGGACCGCGGGGCTTGCCTCCGGTCCGTCACTAAAATAAATTAATATCATAGTAGCAGACTACTATACTGTAGCAGCGGTAGCTTCCTCATTGACTTGAATTTCATTAATATAATATAATATAATATATTAGGAGAGAACAGCGTTCATATGGATTTTGTGCAGCTTCTTACAGTGTGTCCAAGGGGGGAAAGAGGAGGGGGGAAAGGGGAGGGGGGAAAGATGGACAAATTTTAACCATGTTTTATGAAAAGGAAAGTGGGACTGCGTTACGCTTCGGAACAATGGTGAGGGGTGATATATATTCGAAAAGGAAAGCGGACGGCCGACGCTGAGTACTGTACTGCCCGCCGTGGCGGTGGAGACAAGCAGTGGAGAGAACGGCACTGTACTGTAGTAGAAATCAGTATGGCGCCAAAACAGACGTACCCTGTGGGCAGCGGGGCAGGCCAAGCGAGTTGGCGCCCTTTTGATCTATTCTGCCACTGTCCTATTTTTCGCATTCATTCCAAGGGCGCCGCGTCCACCATGCCGCCCGTTTTATTTCACCGCCCCCACCACCGCCTCCCCTAAAACGGCCGTCCGCTCCAATTTCAGCACACCACCGCCCCTCCAGTCCGCCTCCTGCACTCAACTTGCTCCCCTCCCCCCGTCGCCTTTCCTCCACCGCCCTTCCCCCCACCGCCCTTCCCTCCTCCCCCCTCGCCCGCCCCCGCCCTCCGCGGCCCCCGCCGCCTCGACATGCCCAACCGCGACGTCAACGGCGCCAGGAGCCTGCATTGCCGCGGCTACAACACGCAGCTCATCGGCGAAAAGCAGCTGCGCTCCGTCTTTGAGGCCTTCGGCCCGGTCCTGGATGTCTACCTCCCCAAGGACTACTTCACCAAGAAAGTCCGCGGCTTCGCCTACATCCAGTTCGAAAGGGAGTCCGACGCCGAGGCCGCCCGGGCAAAGCTCGACCGCACCGCCATATTCGACGATGACCTCCCCGTCAGCATAATGTGGGCCGTGGGCGACAGGAAGACCCCCAAGGACATGCGCCGCCTGGACGTCGAGCGCGACAACCCGCACGCACGCCGCGAATGGGGCGGCCGCGAGTGGGAACGAGAGCGCGAGCGTCTGCGCCTCACCCGCCACAACCTCCCGCCCCAACGCGGCCCCCCGCCCCCACCCCGCCGCCGCCGCGATCGCTACAGGGAATTCGACCGCGAGCAGGACCGCGACAACCCCCCACGCCCGTGGGACCGCGACCGCGACCACGACCGCGACCGCGACCAGCACAGAGGCCGCGACCGAGACTACGACCGCGACCGCGATCGTGACCGCCCTCGCCCAGACAGACCAAGGTATAGGGACCGCTCCCCCGCCAGGCCGTATAACCGCAGCGCCCGCTCGCCGCCGCGTCACTACCGCGACCACGACCGCCGCCTGCCCTCGCGCTCACGCTCGCCCCGCCGCTCCGATCGCCCCTTCGACCGCCCGCCGCGCTCCCCCTCGCGCTCCCCCTCGCGGCTCACGCGCACAGACCGCAAACGTGGTCGCTCGCACAACCCCTCCGCCTCCCGCTCTCCAAGCGCCCGTCGTGACGGCTACCGCAGACGCCGCCTCTACTCCCCCCGCTCCACCCCGTCTCCGCACTCCAGTCGCTCCCCCCGCCACCCATCTCCGCGCCGTTCGAGCTCGGCCGACCGTCGTCGCCGACAGAACGACAATCCTCCCTTTGCGTCGGCCCCACCAAACGGTGTGCACAAAGCACTGTCTCATTCGCGCTCCCAATCCCGTACTCGTTCTCGCTCGCACACCCCTCCTGCGCCCCGTCCAAGTCAGAATGCTCCTCCATTCCAGCGTGCCGACAGGCGCAATACGGACCAATTTGACGCTGTGTCGCCCATGGAGCCGCCGGAAGTGCCGGATAAGCCCTCTCCTGGCCCTGCTGCCGCGCCTGAGCCCGCCGGGCTGCGGCTACGTTCCGCTGTCCCAAAGCTTCGTAGCGCACCGTTGGAGCCATTTGAAGCTCCAGCTTCAGAATATGATAGCCGTTAGGGCGAGCTGGCTGCCGTTTCCTGTGTGGCAGAAGTGGTTGCAAGTTGATGGTTCGTTTGGTGCCACGAGCACAGCATCGAACTGCAGTTACACTATGCCACATTGGTTGATGCGGACCATGCGGCGATCCAGAGGATGCAGTTGGCGAGTGTGGAAGATTGTGAGCGAAAAAGTCACAGAATGATACTCACCACCATAGGCAATATACTTGTGGTGGGGAACAGAACATCACTTGCGATTGCTACGTTCGGATTGCTTGAGTTCAATGTGCATTTGTTGTTTGCGCAATTGCGTTGCTGTTGTAGATGTTCTTTCTTGAAAGACTTCCAAAGGAATTTCTTGAAGAATCTATGTGAGAAAAGGGGTACTATCACAAACCTTTCTCTACTTCTCTCCTCTTCCATCATTTCTTCTATGTTTTCTGTTCTCGTTCTTGTAGCATGTGCACTTGCCTCTATCAGAGTGTGCGTTGGATGCGTTGCTCCTGTCACTTCTTGTAGCATTGTCTCCTGGTCATAGTCTTCGGCACCATCGGCCTCTATGTGTACTCAGACAAGGTCCCAATATGTCCGCTTGTCCAGCTTTGGAGGTGGGTGCCTAGCCCTCCTCACACTATCAAGATTAAAGGAAACGTCATGAAAGAAGATTGCAACTTGCGTGATACCACATACGCTCTTCCCCAAGATTCAAGAACGGACGTCCGTTGCCAGTCCATGGTACTAGAGTTCCTCCACCTCTTCTGAAGATGACAACTAGCAGCCTTTTTTGTCATATTCTTCACCAGTCAAGGGATAAGTGCCCTTGTAGTTTCAAGAGACGAATGGCCAAGGTGGCTATGGTTGAGATAATAGCGACCTTCCTCTCCGTCATGTTACCTCAACCTCTATATTCTCTGCTCTGAGCTTAGGATTCACTGCGATCTGCGAACCTCACGCCCCACCCACCAAGTTGCTGTACCGGGGAGATAAAAGAGGCGATCTTGGCCATCTACTCCTATACCGTATCTATCCGTATACAGTTCTTGAACATATGCTGGAAAAATAACTCTTCTCTGTATATACCATTGAGGAAGCAAGTCTTCCCTGCAGATACCATTGAGATACAATTCTTCTATACACATATAACTTTTGAAGTAGTCTTCAATGCGCATACCTTTGAAATTCAAGTCCTCATTTCATATACCCTTTGAATACAAGCTTTCGATGAAAACACTGCAGAAATGCAAATCTTCGATGCGTATACAAGAGAAACATACATCTTCGTTGGCATGCTCTTGAGAAGTAGGTCACTGGGGAACATTCCATAGTGAACATTAAAAAGCAGATCGGCCCAACCTCGTGCGGGGCTCATACCACGATTAGAGCGTCCCGTGATCCGCAATGACGTTTCACCCAAGCCGATGTGGCATGGATCAAACATCGGAGGAGCCTAATTATCTTTTCTTGTACTCGCAAGCACCTAATTTCGGAAGGTGCTTCTGCTGCGCATTGTCTACACAATCTCCCCTTACAGATTTTGTGCTCTTGAATACAAACTTGAAAAAGAAAACATTGCTTCCCAATTTCTTCTCAACCTCGCTTTTCACATTGTTCTTTTTCTTTCTCCGTTTCTTCTCCTTCCGGCGAGACGATTGAGATGCATGCGACTGATTGCATGCCTCTCGAATGAGGACATGGTCAGCATCATTTTGGAAACCCATTGCTTCTACGCCAGCCACAAAGCTTGTGGGATCGTGTCCGTCAAAGCGTGAGGCCACCTCGGCGATCAATATTAGTCCATTCGGAACAAGTATTCTGCGGGCCTCACCGAGAAATTGCCCATAGTTGGTTCCCATCAAGGATAGACAAAAGACAGCAACGTCAACGCTGGAATCCTGAAGTGGCACATGAGCAATGTCACAAGCAATGACAGTTGGATTGGCAGCGACAAGATCGAAAGATTTGACGTCTTCTTGCGGTACATGTCGAGCAAGTCGAGCCTCGCCGCATCCCAGGTCTGCAATGCGTAGACTTGGGTTTTGCGAGCTCAAGAAGGCAATGATGTCGTCGAGAGGGTTCTTCGGCCATCTCTTCACCTGTTCGGCATACCCAGTATGATAGAGAGAAAAGAGCTCTGGGTTGTCTTTCATCATGGACCGTGACTCTGCGCCAGTAGTCTTATACATGGACTCATTCAACATACGAAATTGGCCAGAGTCTAACTTTTTGCGCATGCGTTCTTGCAATGCTGAGAGCTTCCGCAGTGGTTTCGGCTTCGATATTTCGCCACCACTCACAGAATTTGCCTGCAGATTTTTAACGCCCCTGGGCTGCACCATCTTGTCAATGGTGTTGCAACACGTTGAGGATTGCTGATGTCAGAAGTACTACGTAAGTCGGGCGCGTCAGCAGAAGCCGCCGTAGCCAAGAAAAGGGTAAAGAAGGTGATAACAGTTACAGTCGGAACAGGTGCGCTGTTCAGAATGTTTGAGTTTTGTGCAAGATGTAGAGATAGCTAGCTAGCTACCGAGGTGGACAGGGGAACGGAAATAAGGGATTGTTTACAACGAATAATTTTCCAACTATTTCCAAAGGTTAAAATAATAAAAATAATTTAATGTTGCAATTCAAAAGCGTTACTGTAAACAACGGTACAATAATATAGTACAGTACTGTACACTATTGTCTGTATCTGTAAATTGTACTGTACACGTACACACGTAAAGAACGAAGGGGTATCATACCATACAATCCGCTAACTTTCCGTGGACCACATCCTGGTCCCAGCGGCGCCCGTGGGAGACTCTCGACACCCACAGAATACGAGCAAATTGCTTGGCACGGCTCACTTTCGACCCCTTGCATATTCATTGTCTTCTTCGCAGCCCGGTCAGTGACGGCAACATACCTTCGACTACTGCTGCCATGGATCTCGCAGATATGAAGGAATCTGCAGTGTCCCGTGCTTTTGGCGACGGGCCTGAGCGAGAGGTAAGCACTGTAAACATTTATGACCGCATTGCATGAGTGTCTCACGGATTCTTAAAGACCGCCCAGGGCACCATGCGCGAATGCAATTGCTGATTTCATTCGACTCACATTACTATTCCTTCGCGCATGGTGCCCTGGGCGATGTGAGTTGAATGCAATTGCTGATTTCATTCCACTCTATCCCTCCGAAATCTGGTTTGGAAACAGGTCAACATGAAGCTGTCGCGTAACATGGCCCTTTTTGGATCTGCGGTGCTCTTCTTTAAGGTTTACGGGCACCTTTTTGAAGTCTGATTGTCAAGAATATGTGAGCTCCGGAATGGGAAAGAAGTGAAAAGTGCGTCGTATTGTAACCAGTAATTGCCTGAGAATCAATACGATTAGAGCGGTCGCGCATCTATCTCAAGAACGCATACCCTGAGATCTAAACGTACGAACTAGAGCGGAAGTTCGTCATACGGAATTGTAACTTTACTTCATACGTATGAACCGATAGCTCTTATTTGGAACTAAGAAGAGTTCGCTCCTTCCTTCTTTGGAACTGGTACGGCATCGCTGAAAAGAAACTCATGTGTAAATTTTTCGGCCCATTCTTCCCCCCAATACGTACCGAAAAGGCCAACAGCGGGATCCCTCTCGGCCGAGTATTGATCATAGTCAACTTGCAACTGTCTTACACGCGCTACACTCTCTGGAGAATTATCAGGCGTAGCATTATCTATCAACTGCACGTAACTTTCCACGTACTCCTTAAAGGCAGGATAGAGTTGAGTCATAATGGGTTCCGGGCTGTCAAACTTGGCAAATACCAGCTGCCGGGAAAAGAATTGAGCCTCATCGTAGAACCTGGGGGACATGGATCCCGACAGACCTTCATACTTTATCTTCACAGGGGCCATAGGTTCGAAATACTTTTTGAGATATTCCGGATCCTGCGTCACGGGCTGAAAGTCCAGCACACGCAAAACCTTCTTCTTACCAGAGCTGAGGAAATCAATCCCAAGAAGAGGCAAGTCATACTCCGGCGAGGGATACCACACAGAATTGAAAACCTGAGCATTAATGCCGGCGTCAATATACGAAGCACGAATCTTGCGGAACTTATCCGTCTTCCACAACCAACTCTCAATCCTAGCAGGGCGTTTGTTAGAGCTCTGATATGACAGCGATTCTTCAAATGGGAGATCCTCCATACCAGAGAGACGGGTGCGCATGACGGAGAGCTGGTGCTCAATGAATGGCATGAAAAGCAGCTTGAAATCATCACCAGCCACACTGCTGTCCCATGGCAGCTTGGCCGCGCGCTCCGAGCTTAGAACCATTGGTTCAGCAGAGGCGGCCGTCATCGATAGGTATGCTTGGCGCGGTGTGGGATGTTGTGGGCGGGAGGCGCGGAGAAGGCGCACAAGCGCAGGAGTTTGCCTTTCATTGGCAGCCCTCGGGACCAGCGGCAGAAGGAAGGCTGGGGACATGATGCGGTGTGTTGATGTGGTATGTGGCTCAGACTTGGAGCAATTTGCCCGCGGTTGATAGTCGATACGTGTTTGCGGTCTGCTGGGAGATATGGTCGATTTTTACGACCAACGGGCATGAGAGTGAGAATCTTATGATGAGATCCATTGGGAGATTGGACGCCTCCTGAAAACACAAATTTCTTTTCGTATATACATAAATTGCGTATTTTGCGTAGATACAGCGATCACGATTTCACAAAATGTGCACGTGACACTTATCAACTAGCTGGGCGGGCAGATATCGATATCATCCCTCAATCGAGGGCAGGTGAACATATCAGTGGTTTTAATTGTACTGTACTAAATTGCTTATTTTCTACTTCGGGAAGACATTGACAGTAACATTGACAGCCCCCCAGAAACTTCCCCAATATGAACATGTGGCGTATCTGACGACTGTAGGCTGCCACCATTCTCAATTACACCCTGAAAGTACCATTGCCAACCCGTTGATTACTCAGACACACGCGCTTCTCAGGGGGCTCACATTTTCCGCTGCCCAGTATATCTCGCTGTTGAAATAAACCCTCTCCGCCGGCCCAAATTTTAATAGCTCTTCAGAGGCTTAGAATCTCGATGCCCAGTCCTCATTGCCACGGAGGAATCTCAATGACCGTTCTCAAATAGTAGAGTAGCCAGCGTGCCTCGCAAACCATGCGTAGTGACCCAATTCTTTCTTCCTGACCCCTCAATCCCTTCCTTGATGCAAGCATTTTTCACAACGCTACAGAACTTATTCTTACCCAAGTGCCGGCGTTTGAAAAACTCCCTTGGATGAGTATAGAAAGATTCGATCTGTACCCACTTCTAGGCCAGAACGTAACCCCATATATTCATCAATATATTTAAAGAAGTTGATAGATCCATCCTCATAATCCTCATCCCAAACAGGATTCTCAGGAACATTAGCGCCAATTGCTCCGAATGTGGTTGAGCCGCAATTCGGTCCACGAGGAGAATCCATTGGAAAAGAATCCTCCGATTCCATCCGGAAAAAGAAACCAGCGCATCTGTAGCAAAATCGCGGCTGTATCATCGGTCTCCAAGAGACCGATTTTCGGGGTAGGAAGCGCGTTATGAAGAATGAACAGAGAGCCTTGAGGGAAATAAGGTTTGTCGGGCGGGTGTTGGATGGGAAAGTGGATCCTAGCAGCGCCTCGGCTTTTGTAGAATGTTTTTCGGGAATGAGGGGGATCAGAGGCGGGAATATCATCACTCGTCCATATAGGGGAAGAAAGGGTGCAATCAATTTCTGCATCGACGTCGGCATAGTCGAAATGGTGCTGGGAAAAAAGGGGAGGAGTGCCACTGACATAAGAAGGACTGGGAGATGTTGGAATTGTGTTGTGTTGTCTGGCACAGGCCGTCGTAAAGTGATAGAGCAGGGGGAGGGAAAGGTACCAGTAGTTGATAGGGGTTGCTGATAGAATACGATCCTGGAAGTGACCCCACCACCACCACCACCACCACCACCAACACTGTCCGCCCAACGATGCATAATGAAGTCAACCGTCACTTCCCAGTATTGTGTACGTATGGTACTGCCCTGTAATATTGCCGTACTGAGCAGTGTAAAGTAAATAATATTCATAAATTACTATAATTCTCTTCGATATCTGCCCGCCCAGACAGTTGACAAGCATTTATCACCTGTACCACTCTGGTGATTATTTACCCTTGGAGCTGATATCACGCCCTCGCTTCGATCGTGCCGTGATACCAGCCCTCGGGGAAATATCACCCTCGGGCCCAAGTGATAACGTATACATATCGCATTATTTGCGGGATCTCAGCGCCACGCGCCACTACATGTCCTAAAGTTTAAATCTGAGGACCTGCTCTGTGTTGAGAATATTGCACCATACTATCTACGTGTAAGCACGGAAGTGCCAAACACCTTTACAGATATTTTACTGTGTCCTCGTAGAGGTCGAGATCTCCGCCGGCCAATCCCCGGCTTAGCTGACTCAAGGTTAATATAAAGCCACTGGTGTGCTAGAACGACGCGTGCAGAGAATAAGTCTCCGAAAATAAATTCATGTTTTAGCATGGTTGCATCGCTACGAGTTACTACCTGCTAAAGATCCTCGCAAATTTAACGTCTCTGTGTATCAGAGATGGACAAGCACAATACAGGAATTATAAAGCTGCCGCACCTGAACAAGTCCTCTGATTACACCCCTTGGTAGAGGCGCTTCAAAGCCTTTCTTCGCCGTGATGACCCCCTTCCCATCGGGTTGTCATAAAACCCGGAGAATACTACCATTCAGAAAAAGCTCACATGGTTGAAGAACTCAACAAAAGCCAAGTCCGACGTCGTGCTAAGTCTTGGAGATTCCGTCATGTTTTACACTAGGCTGATCATTGACAACGACTGTAGAACAAAAAGGAATTCATGCCTCGTTTGGGGCGAGAAAAATGGCACAGCAGTGCAATTCTGGACCTGAACGGTCGCCACGTTTTCAAGGCGAACAAATGGGGCACCAGCCGTGCAAGTTTGAGATGTTATGATGAATATTAGTATATGCATTTAATTAGTTAATTTTTAGAATTACTGTAGGGGATATCCCCTAGGCTACTATGGACCACAAGGGGCAAGTGGCACAGTAGGACCTAAGAGGGGCTACTTATAATTAGTACTTAAGTAGCTTCAATTGCCCACTACTCTACAGTAAACGAGTGAGCAGACTGAGGGTTAGAAAGCAGAGGTCGAGTTTGACTGCCCAACGTACCGTCAGTGTGCTCGCTTTGTTCCTTTTTCCTACGCACCAACGCACGCTTGCGACTTTCCTAACTCCCCGAGGCCGATCCCAATCTCTCCGTCCTCAACTGTCGCGTGTCCCAGGACGTAAAACCCCCTTGTGCACGAATGTCCCTCTGCACATAAGCTCCTCTGAGCATCTATCTCCCTAGCATAATAGCCTCTGGTGGGTATTAATTCCGCTCTACCACGCTACCGCTCCCGCTGGAGACTTGGCCTCAAACCCCTTTCACCGTCTTCCTCGCTTCCTTTAGACACCGCCGTGTTCAATGAATACTATCCGAACTCCGAGGAGCTGTCGGTCCTACCCGGTTTACACCCGTACTACAGCTGTCGAAACTACTCTCTAGTCACTTAGAGTGGGGGTAGTTTTGTCCCACACGGAGTGAGGAAATGGCATCGTTATATTTTGACCGCACGATAAGAGTGATAGCCGCCTCGTTCCGGGTATTCAGGCCTTCCCAGTCTTCTGCTATAACGGCCGGACCCGCTTCCAACGTGTCCTAGGTTCGACTCGCGAGAGAATATCGAGAGGGGTTCGATTAGTTTCTTGTATTTTAGTGTTCTTTTCATTTTGATAAAAGTGATGTTGTTTCATTCAACTGTAACGTTTGATTAAGCTTTGGTCAACGATTTTCCTGTTGAACAAGAATGTTTTTCTGTAACGTTCGATCTTTTCTGAACGGTACCTGAGTCCAGGATCGGGAATTCTAGACCTGGGCACGGTCCGGTGTTGGTCCGCAAAATGCAATATAATAGAAACACGAGGCGAGCCGCCGTGGTCCATGTAGAAAATAGGACCCTCCGAAAGGACCGTAAT
>JAUBNZ010001731.1:0-10595 GCA_032355485.1 Bonnemaisonia californica | reverse complement strand
GCCCCGGAACGCCCTGTGCGAAACAGGAACGTAACCGTCGGGTCGTACCCCTGCGCCGTGTGCCTCTGAGGTTACCATGGTGCGGGCCCAGTAGCCCCAGCCGCACAAGGCTGGGTACTACAATCTTGCCCTGCTTGTATTAAACGCAGCGTCTGTGAATGTACATACATATATATACCCCTTATCTGTCCTTGCGGTTTGCGAAACAGCACTTCTGGTGATAGCTCAAATATTTCCTTCACGACACAATTCGCATCCCTGAGATGACTAACACTAAGTCCACCTGTCTTTTTCGGCAGCCAAGATGCCACAAAAGTGGCTTGTGGCAGTTTGCCAATGCCGAGGAAATTTAGAGTACCAGCTAAACCCTTGTACGACGTCTTCCCGTTGTCTGTGGCTCTTTCGTCGGATTCCTTCTTGCGTTGCCTGCTCAGGTCTATGGGGTGGATTCTTTCCAGGTATTCCAGCATAGACAGTTTAATGTCTCCATCCTAGTTCTGCGTTACTTCACTTCCATTGAAGAAGAATGGCTAGTCTATGATAGACTTGCAAACCTTAAAACGTTTTTCAAGTGCCGGTAGGAAAAGTTCGATATCCTTGATTGCACCCCCTATCAGGAAGTCTTCCGTGACTTAGGCTATGATTACATATATCTTGTTTCTGGTATCTATTTTGACATACAGTTGTCCAATCCCATATACTCTGGACAGTCCATAGTCTATCATCCAGTGTTCAATGACTTGTGGCCATTGTCTCCCAGCTTCCACTATGTCATATGATAATAATAATGTAAGCTTCCAATGCTTGGTGCGATCACCGGACCATTCTTTGGGTGGCCGTACATATCTCTCTCTTGATAGCCCCACTCTGTAGGTATGCGCCTTTTATGTCAGCGATTGCTAGCCGCATGTCGAGTACACTTACCAAAGATAGGAGTAGTCTAATTACGTCAAATTGCGCGGTCTACGAATCCATTCTGATGTTGTGCTTTTCCTTATCACGATTACCGTGAGGGACTATCCTTGCCTTCAAGACGCGTTCCCCAGTTTCTTCTGTCTTGATTTTGTATACGACATGTGACGTTATGACATTAGCCTGCGGTGGTATTTAATTGTTAGTGACCAGACAATATGCAGTTGCCCAATTAGAGTTGTGCTCTTTCAGGAACGCTTCCTCTACAATCCAAGGAGGGGCGAATTCCAGTCTTGAACGATTGACTTGTGCGGGGCCAATCTCTTTGTACATGCTCTCCAATAGTCGTTGCTTGTCAGACTGTAGCTCGGTGAATGCTGGAGGCGGTTCGCAGCCGATTTTAACGTCTCCGAAGTCCTTCTTTGGATCATGTTGCGTGTTAGTTGCTGGTAGCCTAGTGTCGTATTCGAGAATGTCCTTCTCGTCATCTGTTGGGATGTTTGGCGCTTGCTCGTAGTCCTCATCGCATTTGAAAACTTGGATATGTCCATCGTATTTAAAAGAACAGGGATGCTGTGCTTTTGTCTACAGTCTAAATGTACACACACACCATCAACTGTTCCTTTTATACTAGGTGTTGTCTGTGATCGGTCGAGGGCAAACATAACATGCGAGATACGTAGATGCATTTGAATAACTCTTGTCTTATGTGTTAATTTTTTCAAGTTCATTCTCGAGTGTGCATGCTGCCAATTCTTCTGTTAGGGATCCAGTGGGTATCAACCAAATATACTCGTAACTTGTTCTGATGGGCCGGCCTTTTATGCAATTTATTCGTCTTGCTATGAAGAGGTGTTTCTCTGCCTGGATCACTTTGCATTTGACCCATTTGTCTTCCTCATTTGTCTTTGTTGGCTTATAAAAAGCCCATATGAGGCGACCTTTGGTGAGAAGATGTGCTGGTGCAATGTTCTCCATTCTAGTTTTGAGGAGCTTTTCAAGTGCCCTTGTGGCCTTCTGTGCGTTGTAAGCCGATAGTAAGCTTTGCGGTACAATTTTGGAGGGTATGCCAAAAATGGATGGTTTATAGCCACGTGCTAATCGAAAATAACTCAGTATTTTTGACCCAGAAAATAGGTTTGATAAAAAAGCCGTTTTTGAAACAGTTTTTTCAATATCATCGCTGGTTTGTTCTTTGCTGATTTTATCAAAGATCCTTTTTAGGGTGCCATTTTTCCGTTCGACCACTCCGATCTTGTTGTGTCGCTTGGTGGGTCTTGCTTGGTAAGTAATGCCATGTCTTTCACATATTTGTATTATCGGCCTCCGATCCATTTCATGATCGCCGGATATGTATTGTTGACATCCATGGCGCAAAAACCATTCCGTCTCCAGGGCCTTGGCTATGAACGTGTTGGACCTGTTAGGGGCGATAATAACTTCCGAGAAACCAGAGTACTTGTCAAACATATGTAGAAAAAGGGTCTTAATTTTGTCTGTTATAAACCAAAAGAAATCCAGTTGGAATTCTACGTTAAAGGAGCTGTTGACCCTTGTTATCGATATATTTTTAGTAATAGCAGGGGGGGAGAAAGATCCTGAAGAAATCTCAAATGCATGTGCAACTTTTTGCAGTGCTTGGTCCAGGAACGGGTTGAGGAGACCCGCATGTGTAAAGATATTTTTCATTTCGGTGTATGATGCATGAGAATACCTATGAAATATCTTGGCCGTAGCAAGTGGAGATAGCTAGGTGAGCTTTTTTCGCGAAGCCATCATACTGGAAAAACGTGATCTTGGATGCGGGATGATTTCAAACCTCAGGCGCTCGTCGTTTGGTACGATGTATGTATGTAGAATTCGTGCTCGATTGTCCGTGGGTCGTTTCATTTCAATGTAAGATTTGTAGTTGAGGTTAAAAGTATTGCAAAACTTTCGACAATCAAGGCCGATTATCAAAGGTGATGACCCTTCAACAAGGTCGAATGTCAAGTCTGTTGGTAATCCCTGAGTGCCGAAGATAGTTATTGTCCATGAGCATACGATGGGTTTAGCACCCATACACTCTTCTTCCCATCCATGTAGGTATGAGTTGCGTGGGGGGTCCAGGTGTAGTGCTAAACCTAGGATGTTGCATAGTATGGTAGTGTTGAGTATGCCACTCGTTAATGTTGGGGCTCCTTCGTCTAATATAGGATTGGGGTCTGACTGGAGCTTGTCGGATCCCCTTACTGAAAATACGAGCCAGAACCGTTAGAATTAGTGGGTTCCTCATGATGGCGACCAGTGCCACTGCGACCCTTTCGATTAAACGGGCATTCGGGATTTCCCTTCCAGTATCCAATTTTCCCACATCCGTGGCATGAAGTCTGTGATTTTAGTCCCTTTCCGTGTGGAATCCTTTATCTTCTATCACGATTATGAGGGTGATGTTTGTACTTCATAAGTTCTACGAGGAGGCTATAGTATGCGGGAGGTTGTTCCATAATTGGCATTGCAGTGTTTTTTATAGTCTCACCCTTCACCTGGCTGATGGCGATGATAGTATCATCAAGCGACATGAAGATTTTTTTCTTGGTTTCGCATATTGTTCTTATTAGAGTGTTCAACTGCAGGATTAAGCTTGAACGGTGAGTCATCGACTAGTTCTGTGAAGTAGAATGGGACTTGGGTGGTGTTTGACAATGAAAGTGTCTGAATATTCTCGAGGTTTTCAAAGACGGCAACTATCAGATCATTCTCCACAGTGGCATATTGTTGAGGGCTGTTGTTCATGGGCTTATTTTCCATTATGGACAGTTTAAGTAGCAGATGATCTTATGTTGTTGCAGAAAGGTTGGCATTGTCGAGCAACACCATTGTAAATATTTGGCTGTCTTTCTCAATTGTTTCTGTGTTGCAGTGGTTGAGGTATAAGGATACAAGGCCTTCAAAGCGTTTAGCAAATAGTAGTTGGCTTTCTGAGGATTTTCGTTTGCATTCGTAGATATCATGTATCATTTTGGATAGTCTTTTGATGCTTTTCATTAGTGAGTCTGATGTAAGTATACTCGTGATTTGTTCCACAATGACATCTTGGTCTTCATCCATGATTGCGGTATCGATCCTTATGGTGCCATTATTGATAGCCAAGTCTAGCTTGTGTTTGCAGGATGTGTCCACCACTTGGTAGAGTGCCAGACGAAATGAGATTAATTGTTCCTTAGCTTCGGAATCGCAACCTTTGGCAAGACCTCTCACTAGCCTAATCTAATTGCGCACTGAATTTCTCCACTCGAAATTGTCACTGGTGATTGAGAAGGGCGGTGCATCTGTTTGCTTCCTTGGGCGAGACGCTCCATCTGGGCCCGTAACAGTCATATTCGCAATATTGCTTCGTCCGAATATTTTTGTAAGCTGATGGATGTCTGTTCGACAAGGTAGGCTGGCAAGCGGGAAGGCACAATTTGCCCGAGGATCTTTAATCCTCTGGTGTCTGTATTCAGGCACCTTATCTTAGCCTATCTAAAGTTGCTCTGCTTCTCTCCTCTTTATACTAATCCACCGGTGCTCTCCGGGATTCCATGTGCTGCTTGCACGTTTGCTGTTTTCCTCTCGTGTATTGCCATACACGGCTTGTGCATTTGCCATGCGCTGCTTGTGTATTGTCATACACGCTGATGAGCCAGTTTGCGCGCCCATGCTAGTTTAACTTTAAGCTGCGCGCGCGTTAGTCTGCTCTTGCAAGCTTTGCTGAAGCTTACTCGCGTGCGCGCTGGGTGGCTGATAGTACGACCTGACGATGAGCATGGTCACGCGCCCATCGTCCAAAGGTCACTGTACCAGGTGCTCGCACCATACGTGTTGCTCACGATGGTACCAAATATTTAGGCCAATCTTAAATGTTTGAAATACATCTTAATTATCACAACAGTACAGGACCCTACACAGTATGTCACCATGAAGACGAAAGAAAATCATAGAAAGGGTGATCCTGTGGTCTACCCTTCTACAGTACCGTAGGAGCAGACTGAAGAACGTCTTTACGGTTTAACTAAATTAAAACATGCTCCATCAGAAGGCGACTAATTTCTGAAGTTCTGCAAACGGTAACAATTCTCACTCAAAGTACTACCCATGATATTCTTTTCCTGTTGAAGAAAAATGCCTATTCTTGAAGGGTATTTCCTATTAAGCCCCTAAGCCCCTAAGCCGCAGGGATGCTTATGCTGCAATGTTCTTACCATACCCAGACGAAATGCTGACCTATGCAACCACCAAAAAAGAACACAACTAAGACTCAAGACTTTCCGCGACGACTTTTGACTTCGTCAAATTCATCCTTCTTGTGAACTTCTATCTTATCTCGCACAATATCACACTGTTTCAATATACGCTGCGCCTTCATCACGGCAGACTTCCGCTCTGCTCTGCAAACGTCACTGATTGAATCAGAAGAACTGGTGATGGAGAGACCATCCAATCGTTCCATGACTTGCATGCACTGTTCTTCCAGGCTTTTTGTGGCCATAAAGTCCCTCTCTAATGCCTCCAACGTCTTCTCCCGATCCAAGAACCCCATTGTATGCTTTTGCATCTTCCCCTCTACTTCTCTCAATTCCACCTCAAGCGCATCAAGCTCGGAATATGACTTTCTCACTTTCACGAGAGCTGATGACTCACCGGTGCTGTGTGGCGGTTTACGTTGAATGGGGGCTCTGGAGATTGAGAGCATGGCTTTTTTCCCGTGCTTTATGCCTGTAGAAGCAATGGCAGTTCCATCAGGACCTTTTATCTTTTTCCCACCGATGAGTATTGTGAAGTCTTCTGGAGATAGACTAGTTGCTGCAGCAATGTCTTCTCTCAACTGTCCGAGAGTATCACGCAGTCCTATGACATGTCGTGATCTGCCGTGCAGAACAGTAATTGAAGACGCTTCAGTTCCTGAGGGGCCCATCTTTTCCTCCATGGCATTCGTTTGAGTACAGTAGTCGGTCGCCGATGCTGCGCGTGCTTCGAGCCTCACTGGAGCTGCATCATTTCTAAGTTGAAGTGTGCATCTTCCGACTGCAAAATAAGAAAGCCTGACCAGCCGGATTCCCCGTTTCTTCAGGGTGTGTGGGGTTGAAATGGTTGATAAATTGGTACCGTAACACTGTACTTGTGAAGTACACTACACTACGGTACACTGTTGTACATATACTCTGGAATTATGCTCTAGTCTTACAGTACTCTACCCATGTCTACGTATTTCAAGACAGTGAAGAGCAAATGCACAAAAGTTTGTGCAGCGCTAGCGCCGACATGGCGCTTGGCAAAATCATCAGGCTGTTACAGCTCTCGACCGGGAAGTATCGAACGTATGTTCACCATCGGAAGAGGGCGAGGGGTGAATAGTATAGAATCCATTTTCCTGGGGACAGTCTTATATCTAATGCCATCAACATACTATTGGCGCCAATTCTTGGAACAGCATGAGCGCAGAGCAGCTTTACCTGAGGATTGCGGAAAGTGATGTGTAATAGATTGATTCGATGCAATAGTGCCAGAAGGATAACTGAACTAACGCTACGAGCGCCGCAAAAAGATTGCTTATTCTGCAGATTTCTCTTCATTCGAGCCGGCTTGCATAGTCGACAAGAACGCGTTGTATCCGACCTGAATGGTGTTAATGTACAAAATGCGTTGCGACGACGGCACAAAGCGGAAGTTAATGATATGTGCGACAGGCCACCTGAGCAGTGAAAAATTGTATTCATCGCATGGAAACAAATTGGGTGTCAGATACATTTCGGTGCTACACAGCTGCACAAAATGAGCAAGAATGATGGATGAGAACAGGGCATAGCAACTTACACTGTCCAATTGACCTTCATGGTAGGCCACAGTTTCTCAGAGATTTCATTCGGGATCTCGCCAGCCTTGCCATCCATTGCCTTCATGGAGCCGAAGAAAACGGAAGTAAAAACAGGAGCCCACAGAATTTGATCAATGGCAGTTTTGGTGGCTACTGCAGCAGCAGAGGTGGGAGCGGCAGTCATGATGGTACGATCCAGGAAGCCGTACCAGTAGTGGCCAATGGGACCGTGGAGCGCGATACCAAAAGCTCCCATCTTAGCCGTGCGCTTGGCATCCCAGCTCTTGCCTTTTGAAATTTCAGGTGCTTGGGCAACGAGATCTCCTAGGACGAAACCAGTGAGAGACTGGGGCGGAATGGGGAGGGAGGAGAGGATTGAAAGGTGGGAAAGGTGAAAATTAGTCACCTTGCTCAATTTGACGGATGGGAACGGATGGGGGCAAGGGTTTGCGGAAGAGGGATTGAACTTACTGTCATGGTCTTCGTCTGAAGCGGCTTGGCCACGAGGGCAGCATTGTAACGGGCCCAGATTCCGGACATGGTGCAGTTGGGGATGGAGTTAAGGGTAGAGCGATAGGTAGGGAAACGGATCGGGTACGACGCGACTGTGAAGTGGTAGCAAAGGCTTGGAAGGGCTGTACCGGTGGGAACGGATGTGCAGTCAGATAAGCAATGGGTTGGGAGTGGCTGCTAGTGCTGAGGACTGGTGGTATCGAGGGGTAGCGCTCAATGGGCCGATGCGGGCAGCTCAGCGCCAGTTGGTGCGTGATTGGGATCGATTGGCTCTGGGCAACGCCAGAGTAGCGACTGGTGACCAGAGCGGCATCGTGAAAACGGGTGAAAATGCGTGAAAACAAAAGAAAACAAGAAAATCCAAAAGCATGCACAAGCAACGGCTGAGATTGCTAGCTCCCCCTCCATCCTCCCTCCGACGCAAAGGTTTCCTGCCACCAGCTCTGAGCGTCTCAGACCGAGGCCCGCCCGAACAATACTTTACTGCGCCGCAGTCGTGCTTAAATATAAATGTATTTGCATTTATGCCTTTCTCAGTCACAAAAAAGCTCGCGTGCTTCTATCTAACCTGCACTCGTCTCCAACAAAATTAATTTAACCAGTGGATTTTACACTGCTTTCGGCCTTGCAGGGCCGTTACAGTAGAGAGCACAAAATTAATTCAAGCCATAACCAGCAGGGCCTGCCTCTACCGTGATACTATTTTACGACACGTTTTTATACCCCGGCACCTGGTGGATTCTCTGCCTACCGCTCGAGAGGTACCTTCGTAGACCATCTCTTCGGCCAGTACTGTAATGGCCACCTCGGCGATTTAAGCGGGACGCAAAGAACCGACACACCTGCAGCTGACTCCTGCTCTGGTTACACGATTAACACATGGAACATCACACCAAGTGCTTTAGTCTCACGCACGACAAGCAGGGATGGCGTCAGCATTCTTGACACCAAGTTCAGCGGCTGTGTGGTCGAAGAATTGAATATCCAATCCCTCATTCCTCCTTCATTCCCTCACGCGCGCGCTGATCTGAACGTTTTTCTCTGCTCCCGCATTACTCACTGATCTCATGGCCACTCAGAAAACATTGCGAATAGCTTGTTTGCATGGCTACTGCCAGAATGCTCAAGTCTTTCGCCAGAAATCCGGCGGTTTGCGCAAATCCCTAGAGCGCACTGTCTCCGTTGTGCGTGCCGCCGATATGCAAAATGCCAAATGTGCCGATGGTTATGACCGAGACTCACATGCCCTGGCAGAGCTCGTCTACATCGATGCCCCCTTTGAGTTTGAAACTTACATCAACCCACGTAATCCTTCTTCGGAACGAAATGAGCCGCCCGCTGTCCTTCGACCCTCCGTGCCGCAATCATCTGTACCATCGTCTGTACCATCTTCTGCGAATCGACAAGTAGATAGGACACAGCGTACATGGTGGACGGCCGACGACAAACTAACGCGTTATGTTGGCTGGACTGATACGCTGCAGTTCCTCCGCAAAACCTTCCAACAACAGGTATGAGCCTCTAATTCTCCACAATTCCTCTATTTATCGATCCCTATATCTACAATTCCATAATCTCACATACGTCTTCACATCTCCAACGCGACCCCCGCTACTAATTTCGTGCAGCAATTCGACGGTATTCTCGGGTTTTCACAGGGTGCCATTGTAACCTCTCTGATATGCGCCTTGCGCGACCACCCGCGCTGCCCAGAGCCGGCGTTTGCTTCGCTGAAGTTCGCCATCCTAATCTCTGGGTTCCCGTCGCGAGCGGAGTTTCATCAGCCATTATACCAACTTCCAATCTCTGTTCCCTCCCTCCATGTGTGGGGCGTGGAGGACAAAATCGTTCCGTCTTACGGCTCACAGGCGCTCTTAGAACGTTTTGACGAAAGTACCCGCAGACAAGTCACACACAACAAAGGCCACCTCATGCCCAGCGATGCCAATTCACGAGCCGAAATTAGCAAGTTTCTGCTGCAATTCTCACCAGAGTCCAGCTCTATCGCCGACGGACAGACCCCCGCCGCATTGTAAATGTTGTACATTCCCTCTTATCCACTTGTGCATATCGGTCCGACGACTATCTCCGACGACGCGGTCTTTCGAAAGATATAGTGGCACGACGCGCTTTCCGCTGCTCCTCTAGAATTTCTCTTCGTGTGCTTGCGAGTAACGCATCATGATTGGACATAGCAGGCGTGGCATGGCGTCGACCAGCGGCAACATCAGGGGCGTCGGTACTGCGCAGTGTGGAAACAGAGTATATCGAAGGAGCAGAGAAAAGAAGTGTCAGCAGCACATATCCATTTGATGTATATGCAAGTCGTAATACAAATAGGAGTTTTAACGCAGAATGTGGATGGGTTGCTGGCAACGTACGTCGGTCGATGGCGAATCTCGGCGTCAAATTGCTCCGCCTGAATTTGGCCAAGGATAGGTTCGCAATTCTTGTTGAAAATTGAGTAGGCAGAAGGGCCGTTTCGACGTTCGCCGAGGTTGAAAAATATGAGGGCGAAGACTGAGAACACTAAAAACAGCTGCAGCGCGGCTGGATCAACTTTGGATACCGCGAAGGCAGTTGCAATCCAGGCGCAGGCACCCAGCCAGCGGTAAGTGTTCATTGATTATTTTGATGCTTTGAAGGTGGGAACTTGTGTCACTGCTTTGATAACCAGCAAGCAATTGTCGGTGTCGATGAGAGACGTATGGAGAGCGTATCTGTGGGGAAGGGTAGGGACGCCTCCTGTGGTCTTCGTCTTGGTCAGAATCGTGAGTTGGCGGTGCAGCTGTAGACCAGTTTCTGAAGTGCTGCAATGCACTGTGCTCTGTGCTCTGTGCTCTGTATGGACTCCATACAGAGTACAGTGCATTGCAGCAAATAGGCGGGGTGCCAGGTGCCACAGTATGGAGCCTTCTTGGCACCTGGCACCGAGCCGATTTACCTGGTGCCTTCAAATGGTACAGCGCTACTGGTACTACCTTTCAGTGGTAATCCAAATGGGTATGATCATAACAACTCCTGGAGACAAAACAGAAATACCGCCAAACACCCCCAATTTTGGAGGGCTTCGGGAGTATTTTCATTTCGGGTTTTTATTGGAGTCCGATCCCCTATCCCCAATTCATTACAGTGGTATCTCCTGGAAGTACGAACCGGGCTTTCTCGTCCGTAATCAGCTATTCATTACAGTGTTACTCCAGGAGTTGCTATGATCATACTATGCGCATGCTGTGTTTCTTATACCATACAATACGTGTATGTACGTTATTTTGCAGATGCACAGCTGCAGTATGATAGAGCGAAAACTGTGAGAGCACTGATCTTATCATAC
>JAUBNZ010001730.1:0-10599 GCA_032355485.1 Bonnemaisonia californica | reverse complement strand
AGGAAATACTTGCTCTCCCGCCACACCGCTACCGGATACTAGGGACCCAGTATCCGGAGGGTGCTCAGGCGCTTTCTCTAAATACTACAGGCCTCCTGAAACGGGTTGCCGAAAAATCTCGTACCACCCAATATCTCTCAGCGGACTCTGAATTAGCCTGCCGATTCGCTGACAGAGCCTATAGCGACTTTTTTATCTACTAATAATTTTAAGTTTTTTAATTGCCTTAGCCGCATATGAATATCACGCCGCTTACCGGAGTGACCCAAATAATAACCGACTAGGCCAGTCCCCCCCTTGAATTTATGTTCTTGTGCAACTCCAACCCCGCACCTTCATTCGCGTTCGCCGCAACGCCGGTATAAACAGACTATGTTAGCTCGCTTGGTTGGATCCCCGGGGCTCGCGTACCATCCCTCCATACCCATGTCCTAGTCTTCCCCACCCTTGGGACAACTCAATCATTAAGGACACCCCTGTTCAAGGACAGCCGGTCCTCCGAAATGGCCATCAAACCTCGCATCCTTCCCGGTCTGGCGACACGGGAAGGAAATTTTCCTGCGCTTCAAGCAGTGCGTCGCCCCCTATACGGGCGAACAAGCTAGGTTAGCCACGACAGATGAACCCCCGAGTGCCTCTTTCCCATCTTCTTTGCTGAAACCGTCTCTTTTCTGGGGCAGCCTCTTCAAGAAAGCCTCATTTCCTCGGCTTCTCCACCCTCTACGGAGCGTGGAGAACATTGGTTGCGCCTGTACTTGCGCTGTTCCCCTAACAGGGGTAAAAACACTCTTGATTAACCAAAACCAGCTCGAAAATCCGAGTGGTTCACCCATTTCTTCCTTCAGACCCACCTCCTGGACTTCCCTTCTGGGGGGTCGTCTGTCGTCTTACCGGTCACCCCCTCCGCAGTTCTGGGAGGGTGTGGAACCTCATTCCCGTCAACCCTCCACCTCTGCGGCCACCAGGTGGAGATACCATTCTCTGGCGTGACGGAGTCAACCGCCCAGTCAAGATCATCCTTAAAAATCGTAGGATAAGGATATTTTCGTCTCCCAAAAAACCTCCTAGGCGACGCTCATCCTCAACTCCACGGTGGAGTCGCTCCAGCACCCTCCCGCTGGGCTGCTACAGAGCGGAAGCTAGGACCTGTGGACGCAACCTCAGTTCTCCTGAGGTTGCATAATTCTACAGAAATGCTCAGAAATTCTGTTTTCTTGCGGCTGGTGAGGTGAGATGAGGCGTTTGTTTATTCCAAGCTCCAGTTAAATTTTTAGTTTCTTGGAATCCTACTCTTTTGCGTTTTCGCTGAGAAATATGGACTGTGGTTTGCGCTTCTTTTCGAATACCATAGTGATATTGTTGGTGATGGCATTTAGGACGTTCTTTCGTTTCGGTGAGAATTTCATGAGAAATTATAGGGACGCTGCGTCCATAATAGTTATGAAGAGCTCTTTTCCGTCTTTAGAAGACGGTGAAATTGGTCTGCGTGTATCGCTACTTATAAAGTGGCCAACAGGGTATTCGTGACCAGGGTGGGCGTGGTGGAGTGTGGATTTGGTTTTGCCGTTGAAGCACTCTATGCATCCTATTGGTTGTAAGCGGTTGGCAATTTTAAGCTGCATGCCACGGATGGCTCTCGTTTTTGCCTTGTAGCCGATTCGTTCTGGGGGAATGCGATTCAAAAATAATGTAATAATCCTTCGTTACGCCGTGTAAGTATGGGTTTTCATTTGTCTGGGCTAGTGATTCTTCCTTTTTTCTGATGTGTGTTAGTTGACGTTGTCTTGCTGCGTTTGGTTGTGCCATTGCTCATTCCGGATCCTTGTGGTGAGTTGTGGGTGACAGAGTTGTTCTCGTTGGTTTGTTTGACCCTTCCTTGTCTCTGAGTGTTTTGGATTTTGTTGTGCATTGTGTGCTGTTTTTCGTAGATGTCCTGGGGCTGCTGCTGCTGTGGGTATACTGTTGGCACGTCGGGAATTGGTTAGAGAGATTCCTACTCAATACTGGTCCTGCGAAAATAGTGGGCACCGTTCTGATTCCTCGTTTGCCTCCTCCGACTTCCTCGGAAAAATGGCAAAGGTTTTTGTTGTGTGGTGTAGGGTATATCCCTCGATCTCGGTGTTTTAGCAGAAATACCTCTATGGACTAGGGAAGGGAAATTTCGAGCTCATGCTCCGCGTCCTGGGCTGCATGGCTAATTAACCACGGAACGATGTATCTAAGATCCAGCGCTAAAGGGCCAGCTTATCTGTAAGATCAGTGGAAGATTATTTTCCCAAGATCACTTGTCCTTGTATCAATCATCGCGAGATCACTCGTCCCGAGATTACTCGTCTTCCAGATGTTCTATAATCTTGGACCCGGTGGTGGATTAAAATCATTACGTACCGTACGAATGTTTATCCCTTTTCATTTGTGCTCCCACAGACACCAGCTCGGTACCCGAGCTCTTCCATTACCTACAAACTTGTCTCATATGTCTGTTAGGCAAGACACTCCGTGTTCTGTAGCAGTCGGAAACCACAGCATATACCGTGCCCACCTATACTTGGGAACTATTTCAGGAGAAACAAAGCGTGAAAATGCACTCTGATGGACGTAGAAGCCTCTGCGAGTGGTTGGAACCAAGGATGAGATTGTAGTATCAGCCCTCAGGGGCTATACGGACTCATTTCAAACGATAGAATCACTTAACAAGCTATACTTAAGTGCAGTGGACGGAGTCACAAAAGCTAAAAAGGGATAATTTGGTAATTTCTTTGAGAGGCACACCATTGATTCTGCAGCGTCTGCAGCGTCACCTGAAGAGGGAAAGCTGGTTCCGTTTCCACTACGGCGCTCCTTATTCACAACACCAGCATGGCATGGTACTACAATATTCATCCTTTTTGGGTACCACTACTATAGGACTTGTCCACTCACTTTTGGTTGGCTCGATGACGCCCTTATCCAACATCGAGTGGATTTCTATCGCTGCCGCTAGCCTGCAGATCAGCCCCGATCTATACGGGAGTTGTTTACACGGACCATTGGTTGGGTCTATTTCTATGCGGTGGCAGTGAATTTGATTTCACCGAAGGAACCATCCCACATGTCCTCATGCTTCTCTAGAATGGACGCGACTTTCTTCTTCATTACATCGTCCTAGTTCTCTATATAGAGCATCTCTCTCCAACCTGAATTTTTCGTTTCCCCGCTTGGTTCCTCTGGAACACCGCTAGGGAATGGTGACCCCTCCTGTATTGTGTTATGTGCTTTCCAATCGGTTGTTTGCTCCTCAATTGAAGTTTCCCCTTTTTTGGTCGGCACTAGTAACAGGGCCTCTCATAATTTTGTCACGGCGTGAGCCCGGATCTCTTCCTCGAACTTACTTTCAGCCTCTCTCTTCGTGGGGTTTGCGGCTTTTGGGTCGAAGGATTTGAAGGCCACGAACCGGCTACGCTGCTGATACCCAAAGATGGTCTCTTTTGGTAGGTGACACGGCTTGTAGCCGAAGTTGGCTAGGAGGATCGTAAATTGCTTTCCTGGAATATCCCGGCTTACGCCATTGGCGATCCGCACCCGATGGAGATCGTAGGGTCGAATGTAGGCTCGAGTTAGCACAAGCCTCCTCCGTTACTGGAGATGGGAACTATCTTCTGTATGTTAGCAGGTATTTTCACATCTTCGGTAAGGCGTATCACATGCGAATTTTGATCAACCTCAATGGGAGGTTTGTTCTGTTTCTCGGAAAGTCGTTTGATCGCCTTGGTCGTTCACACTTCGACTGTTCCCTTCCTCATTGGTATGCGAAGACAAAATCGGTAGTGTACATCCGTCGCTGACCTCAATCATCTGGTCCGTTAGATAGATAATTCGCTCGCACATAGCGATTATGGTAACTGTGTATAGAATGGCAGGAACGGCAAATTGGGCGCGAAATAGAATCGAAGTCGAACGGTTTTACCTCCCCCTTTACTCCTACACTATTTGATGATGAGAGGTTTTCTCTTCGCGACAGATAACCCGGGATCCTCAAGAAGAGTAACCCTGTACTTACGCCAATCATGTGGTAACTGGGAAGGGTTGATGATCGAGAGACCACAACCCGTGTCTACCACAATTCTTAGTGGTTTCATGTCTTTCACTGACATGCCGGGCGACCTGATGACACAGTAATAGGTCCCCTTCATTTCAAACACGACTTTCCTTCGTGAAATACATCCTATAATGGAATGTGCTAACCTTGGTGCTTGCGAAGTTTGGTTACAATCTACAAAGTCAGCTGCAGAGACTAACTGCCCTTCCTCTTCGGGATGAGGGGTCCCTTTGTTAATGGGCACCAACTTGTCCTCACTGAAAACCTCTTAGGATGGTAGAATCACGACATCCCCCCTCATCCGTTTCCTGACGATGAGTTGGAGGAGGATGAAGTGCAATCTCTATCAAAGGACCAGTTGCGGGCCGAACTTTCTGCATAATGAGGGTCATTTCTCTGCTCTGGCGGGCGCCCCTGCGGATCAGCAACAAAGCCGACAACCTTTCTGGTTGTCCTCTCGGGCTCCGGCCTCTTTAGTATCCTGGTCTCTCCATCGCCTCGCTGTTTTCTACAAAAAAACCACACTATTGTCCTCCCCTGGACGAAATGTTGTACAACAAACGCCTCTGTTGGCGATAGAGGACCTGCTCCGGTCTCTGCTGGTATACGTAGTTCATGTACGCAAAGAAAAACCTCACTGGAGAGGGTAAGTACAGGAATTTCCACAGCAGTTACCCTCCTTGCGACAGCCAAGGCACGTCTACGTAGCAGGGCGTATGGGGAACATCGTTCTACCCAAGGACTTCTGGGCCGGGGACAACGTGTGAATCGGCTCAGCTGCCGTCGCGTCCACGGTCTCTTGAATTGATTGTTCACTACCCAAGCAGGGTGTTCTGCCGAAACGCAATCGAGCCCATGGAGTAAAAGAACCCTACTCGTGGGTTCATAATGCGGACCTGACGCAATTGCATCCGAGGATGGCTCCGACCATCGCCCCTGTGCCTGGGGTTGGGCTACCACATCACTTTCTTTTTGCGAGCCAACTCCCAAGTTGGGAGCTTGTTGGATCCACTGTTGCCCGTCGCCGAACAGAAGCAGTCACCATGGGCTTGCGCGATTTGCTTGCCTGCGACAAGTTCCTTCTCCACGTGCCAGGAAAAGCTCACACTAAAAGTGGCTCGGATTCCTTTATGGACTCCCTTGATGTAATAATTCACCGAGTCCCTTTCCGTGAACACGTTCGTACAACTGAGTGCTAGACCCTGAAGGCGATCCTTGAACGCAGACTCATCCTCGGTTGGATGTTGTTGGATCTGCGGGACTTCATCTCACGCAGATGAAAAGTCTTCATCCGTAGAGTAACGGGTAGGTAGGGTCTGGACTGCATGGGGCCAATCGAGGTCCCAATTGCTTCCATTGAGGAACCTTCAATTCTTCTGAATATCACAAGGATACGCGTTTACCTCTCCTCTGAGGAACCAGGGGACCAGCTTGACTGCTGCAGCTTCGCTAACCCCCATTGCATCGACCGTATCTTTGAACTCTCAAAGAAATCGAATGATTTTTGGGGGTCTGTACCATCAAAGTCCTGAAAGGACGGAGTGTAGCAGCGTATCTTTTCTGATAGCTTGCCTACACCCTTCAGCTCTCCTGGTTGGATTGTGCTTCGAACTTCAACTTAGCCGTATGCCCTGTACGAAAGAAATTTTCAAAGGCGGCATCCTTCGTGGAAAGAGGAACCAAGCCGGGTACCGCCGCGACCAATTCATACCCTCTGTCCTGAGGAGGAACGGCCGTCTCACTTTTAATATCATTCCCCTTCACTAGAGGAGGGGGTATCGGACGGTCATCAGATGTTGTCGCTCAGTTCGTCCCTGACCCCTCGCTGAAATACAGTTTGTGCTTCATTGGATACCTCTACCTTGAGGTCTTCGAGCCAGAGGTCCCCTCGCACTCTTGGGCTTTCGCATAAACCTTCATGTGCTCGACCGCGTCTTTCACAGTGGATGCCAGATCTTCGTTACGAAGCTTATCTAGGAGTATCCCCAGTAAATCTTGGGGACAGCATATTGGAACGTGACCTCCTCTGCTGGAGGAGATATACTTCCAGCTTCGGCAGAATGCTTCAGCGATCCTTTTTGGAGTACTCACCAATCTACATGGCATTTTGGTTCTAGGTCGGGAGACCAATGTAGTATTAGCCACTCTCTGGAGGCCAAGTGAGGCTACAGAATTCCCTAGTCTTCCGGTAGAATGAACCGTTTGCCGAGCGACTCCTCCAGACGGAGTCGTCACAGGCCACTTGGTGAACACTCGAGTGTGTTGGGAGACCAAAGATCCCGCACCCTACGTTGGGCGGAATCTCGCAGATGGGTCGGTGTGCTGGGCTACAGAAGCAAAGGATAGCATACCTGCCGATTCAGGCACATGGAATTAGAGTAGTCGAATGTCGGCAGACTCCTCTCGAAGGAAAGGAGGGTAAACCCAATAGGGATGATAGGACTCTCATGCAGAGAAGGCCCCTAGAGTGGGTTTCGGGAGCCAAAGGGGTGGTCGCTGGACCTAGAGATGTATAGCTAACCTGGCTCGTGGCATCCCTAGGGTGGGAGCGTAGGCGAATCTGGCGCTGTCACTGCCTCTGCAAGGAGGAGGACCCTTTGAAATGGGTTGGTCAGCCAATGGTCCGTCTAGCCCGATGGAATCGGAGGGCTAGGGGTATCACCTGTGTTGGAGCTGGCCGGATGGATAGGGCATACTTCCCTTTAGAGGGTTTCCGACCAGGCAGGAAATGTAGAGCCTGTATCTAACAACTTCCGCTTCGTCCCTAGAGTGGTAAAATGCGAAGCGCGGCACGTTTTGCTAATTTAATGTAGAGGGCATCCAAGGAACTCTTGGGTTTCGAAAAGGGGAGAGTTGAGGGTGCTCGCCGGTGCCGATGGATGGTCGAGCCCCCCTTCCCAGGGAACACTGTCCTAATCCGATTGCTAGTCGTAGCTGTAATGACCTAAGTAACTATAACTAATATTATAGGATATTTCCACTAGTACCATCCCCGGCATATCCATAGTCCGGAGCTGTCCCGTCAGCCGCAGTAAGGCCGTCGCTCGGGGAACTTCCTGACAGCGGAAGGTTGGGGATAGTTGACAAGCCCTGATTTGGCGCCGGGTCGGTTGGCTTACACATGTGTATTGCTGTGTAATTGCTCCTGCACCTGTATAACGCGCACCTGCACTGGTGCCACACGCCGGGAACGGGTGCATCTGTGCCGGAGGTACCCGACGTGTAGGGGCTTGGCAACCGTACAACCCATTAGAGGGTAACAACGTAACAGCTCTATCCATTGGGGGATATGGTACAACCATTGGAGGTTTTGGAATTTACGGAGGGGTGGGAATTGTAATTATTGGCGAATGAGGCTAGCCCACAATATTTGCAGTTTAGAAATCGTACTACAGAGGGAGCTGGCCTAGCTCAGAACGCGATATCTATTATAACGGTTTCCTAGATCGCGGAGAGCCGACAGAAAGACGCGAATAACAAGCAACAGGTGTTACCCCATTTGGTGGGATGGCCCATGAAGGAGGCGTAGGGCGATCAAATCCACCAGAGAGGGAAGGCGGTACCTGGTATAGTAATGGAGCAAGTTAGCTCCCAACCGCAGGGATAGCGGGGTTACAGGAATACAGGGAGGAATGCTGGACCTAGAGGCCTGTTGGCTTGGTAGGATACCCCTCGTGTAGTAATAACCCGTCTTGGAGGCAAGCGCATCTACAGTCATCTCTAGTCTTCCGGTAGGCGCCCGGGCTGGTATAGTGACTCTTCCAGTGGAGTCGTAGCGAAGGTGAACACTCGTGTTCGGGAGGCAAGAGAGCCCAAACACTTCGTCGGGTGGACTCTCGTAGCACTGCGGAGTTGGCCACGCAGCAAAGAGATAAAGTCACTCCTGACGGATGAGGACAGGAAGACCAAGGATGGTCGGATGTCCGCAGGGTATGAATGTATTGAGTCTGGTCTAAATCCGGAAGCTTGGACGAGCAAGTGCCTCTTTTATATCGGTGACCTAGGACTCGCGCCAGCCCCCGCCACTAATGGATGACCGCTGCCTAACAGCACCTCGGGCTGGACAACCGTTCCCCATTGACGCAGACTGACTTAACCGCGCTTCCGCGCAAACTCCAGTCCCTACACGTTACCGACCAGGCAAGGTTTGCAACTCAACTCGAGCGTACAGCGATGTGACCGCAACTGAGCAAGCACGAAAACAGAGTGGAGGGTAAACTGGTACACATGTCCCCCCTTCAGCAAATTATACCCGTATTTTGTGTTGGTAACACTCTACGATAGACTTGGGTACACTACAATTCACTGATGCACTAGCTAGATACCTACAGTACTGGCATGTAATAGGCAGTGTGGGACAGAACTTCCCCCTCTCTAAGTGACTAGAGAGTAGTTTCGACAGCTGTCGTACGTGTGTAAACCGGGTAGGACCGACAGCTCCACGGAGTTCGGATAGTCTTGATTGAACACGGTGGTGTGTAAGGGAAGCAAGGTAGACGGTGAAGGGCGTTGAGGCCAAGTCTCCAGGGGGAGCGGTAGCGTGGTAGAGCGGAATAGGTACCCACTAGAGGTTATTATGTTAGGGAGATAGATGCTCAGCGGAGCTTATGTGCAGAGGGACATTCGCGCTTAAGGGGGTTTTACGTCCTGGGACACGCGACAGTTGAGGAAGGAGAGACTGGGATCGGCCACGGGGAATTAGGGCAGTCGCAAGCGTGCGTTGGTGCGTAGGCAAAAGGAACAAAGCGAGCACGCTGACGGTACGTTGGCCTGTCAAACTCGACCTCTGCTTTCTAACCCTGAGTCTGCTGAATCTTTACTGTACTGTGGAAGCAACCCTAATGGATACTTAAGTAAAAGATCTAACAGGACCTCAACTGGCCCTGCGGGGGTCACTTGGACCTTGTGGTCCCAAGTGACTAAAATCTACACTTGGAAGACATTAGTGTCTTATCACAACTAACGTAGCTAAAAACTAAAAATTGCATTGCTGTGCGTGACCCCGGGCCTCGCACACGTGTTCCTCATATGCCAGCCGGCATCCGCGATTTTTGGCGGACTCATTAGGTATCGGTACCTTTCCCGACCCTTCCCCACGTCCGCCGACATTATTCTGGGACAATCGGCCATTTGTCCTACAGGTTCACTGAACCTAGCGCGCGCAACACAATGTAATGTGTTCGCAACTTACGAATGGTTCATTGATCCAAACGCACCCACCGATGGTTGCTCAAGACGCAGTGCTTCGCGACCACCAAAAGGGTTCACTGAACCTAGCGCGCGCTGCTGCAGGTATGAGAACCGTCAACCAGTGGTTGATAAGAACGCAAGTTAGCTTAGCGATACACCATCAAGGTGGGTATCGGGCTCAGACTTACACGCCAGAATGAGGGTGACCTACACCATTGGTGTTGACCTCCATTGGCGGATCTCTACGAAACGCGTACACCATTGGAGCCGGCCACCCTTGGTGATGTACGACGTAGTAACACCGCGGTACAAACTATTGGCGTAGTTCTCCGTTGGCGGGGTAGAACGTGGCAAACTCGCGCCACACACCATAGTTCTCGCCCATCCTTTGCGTTGCGCGACGGAAATACCACGCTAAACACCATTGGTGTCGAAGGCTTGGCAATTCTCGGGCATGGCCACCCAATATCAAGCACCATTGGTGCTAACTTCCCGTGAGGGGGCAGAGCGTAACACGACGACACGGTCCCACGCAAAACACCACTGGTGTCGACCACTGTGCAACGAGGTACGTCGGGACAACCAAACAGAACCATTGGTGTCGATCGCCTCGCGGCGATGCCCGACGTGGCGACACAACACAAAAAACCACAAGTGTCAATCTCCATAACGGCACGTTCCTGAACACCACTAGAAAGGTGACCATCCACTATCCACGGGATGGCCCACACCCCTAAGGGGAAGAGCCATCGGCTATCCCGTTAGGTGACAAAGTACAACCGGAAATGATTCATAGACAAATGAAGTTTACGTGGAAGCCTCAAAAATGAGGACAGCAACCCTACATGGGCATGGGCCCAATCTACGAGCGACAGTTTCCATCGGCACCAGAGAAATGGGGGTAGGGATTGTGGGGGCGGCTACCTGAAGGGGCCTGCGAGGCTCTATTGCCAGGCCAGTTCCTGCCTCGGGTGGCAGGGACGTGACGGTTGAACAACGGCCGAGGATTCGACGCGTAAGGATCTCCACAAGTAAGTCGGGGGTCTGTCTACCACTGGTGTCGCGACGCGAATACGGGTCACGCGTTCTCAACCCGGAAGACCCACCCCTAGGTCCGGGCCAACGAGCAGCTAAGGCTAACCATTCCTCCCCTGGAGCCTGTGGAGGCGCGTCTGGGGCCTTGGATGGCCCTTCTCCTTTAATATATACGGAAAGCGCCTTGGCACCCTCCGGATACTGTGTCCCTATTATCCTGTAGCAGTGTGGCGGGAGAGCAAGTATTTCCTGTCGCCTCCGGGCTGGGAAGTACTGAGGCTGCTTCTCGGCACTCT
>JAUBNZ010001729.1:0-10599 GCA_032355485.1 Bonnemaisonia californica | reverse complement strand
GCCTCGACAGAAAAACTCCAAATTATATCTTCTTTAACAACTAACTAAAATAGAGCACTTCCACATTGAAACCGCGCGGAGAACATTCCATTTGGCAGATGATTCACACTTAGAGTGTGGGTATGGTAAGCGAATAGAGCTCCTGCGATGAAAACCATTCCTCCAGTAATGACTTCAATAGTGAACAGTGTAGCCGATCCAGAAGATTTCCAGCGCTTAGTAAGACAAAAAATAAAGACGACTAATGTTAAACCTGATGCTAAAAATGATCCGAGTTCATTATTGTAGTTGATCGAGTTTGAGTTGCTGAGGCTTAAGAATAAAATAAAACTCAGAGGTAAAGTTACTGCGGCAATAACAACTGAGAGAAGTATTGTTGAGCAGACCTGCCAGAACCGTGTCCACTTTATAGAATGATCGATTGAGTTATCCATGTCTCACCTAGAATAGGTGACGTGACTCGAATGGCGTAGTTCAATATCTCAATGATAGTATTGATTCAGGTGATGTATTAGACGGCAAACTGCCGTTAGTTGATAGGGCCTTGTCAGCATGGTTGTCCTGGTATTCCGTGAGTTGGTATAAACGGAATGTTTGTCGGTATTGTATTGTTCACTTTTGTTACGCTTGCTTTAGAGGTGGTTTTATGAGTTGTGATCACTTTCTTTGGAGTGTGCTTGTGAGCGTGATTTTTATGGGCGACTACTGGAATAGCTTGTTTGACGACAGTAGTAGGTGCGGTCACTGGTGTAGTAGGTGCGCATGAGGCTAGTGCTAGAATGGGGATGATGAGTGGGATAAATTGATGTTTCTTCATGGTTATTAGTTTATTGTTCGTAAGTAGGACGGAATAGGGGCAAGTTTTATTCCGAAAAAATAGAAATGGTCGATAATTGCAACGGTTTAAGGTTGGCAGGAGGCTCGAATCATGTGAAAAACGGGCATGGGAAAATTTGATAATAAAGTAGCAGTAGTGACCGGTGCCGGTCGCGGAATCGGTAAGGAAATCGCTAAGGCACTCGCTGCCGAAGGTGCAAAGGTAGTGGTTATTAGCCGGAGTGTAGGAAGCTGTGAGGGAGCCGCCGCAGAGATCAATGCAGAATTTGCAGGCTCGGCGAAGGCATACGCGATCGATGTATCGGATCATGAGGCTGTGCAAGCGTTAGGTAAGGAGATCATCGCTGAATACGGGAGTATTAACATTCTCGTGAACAACGCAGGTGTGACTCGCGATGGTCTGCTCATGCGCATGAAGAGCGAGGACTGGGACACTGTTCTAGATACAAATTTAAAAGGAGCATTCAACATGGTGAAGGCATTCCAGAGATCATTGATGAAAGCAGAAGACCCACGCATCATCAACATGGCATCCGTCATCGGTCTCATAGGAAATGCTGGGCAGGCAAACTACGCTGCGAGCAAGGCTGGCTTGATCGGGTTTACTAAGTCCATCGCCCGCGAGCTATCTGGTAGAAAGGTCTGTTGTAATGCCGTGGCACCAGGATTTATCTCCACTGACATGACGGATGAGCTTTCTGATGACCTCAAGGAAGGGATCAAGAAAAACATACCTCTAGGAGATCTCGGAGCGACTGAAGATATCTCAAACCTTGTGTGCTTCCTTGCAGGTAAGGAGTCCCGCTATATCACTGGTCAGGTCATTGCCTGTGATGGCGGAATGACGATGTAGTCTTTTACGCTCGAACGATAAAATTATGAAACAAGAAATGGTGAGAGTGGAGCCAGTGGCTCTGTTACCAACGCCCTCTGGATGCGCTGTATTTCTAGGCAGCGAAGGGGGAGAGAAGGTGATTCTCATCTATATCGATCCTAGTATAGGGCAAGCCATCAATATGGCGCTTCAGCAGGAGAAGGCACCACGCCCGATGACGCATGATTTGTTTCACGGAGTGCTAGGTGCATTTGGTGCTGAAGTGACGCAGGTAATCATCGTGAAGGCTGATGGTGATGTCTTCTTCGCGCGATTATTTCTCCAAGTAGAAAATGAGCTGCAGCAGAAGAAAATAGTCGAGCTAGATGCGCGTCCTAGTGACTGCATTGCACTCGCAGTTCGTGACTCTGCTCCTATTTATGTGTTAGAAAGTGTCTGGTCTGAGCTGAACGATGTTTCTAATCTGTTAGACGACATGAAGAACTCACAGTCAGGTCCCGACAGTGCTGATGATATTGATTTCGGTAATGAGTTCACTGATGAAGAAGATACTGATCTACCATTTTAAAATTCTATGATCAAAGCAGACCGAGCAAAATATGTATTACAAAGGCTAGAAGAACTTTATCCAGAGACTCCGATCCCACTGGATCACACGGATCCCTATACCTTGCTCATAGCCGTGCTGCTCTCCGCGCAATGTACTGATGAGCGAGTGAATCAATATACTCCAGCGCTCTTCGCACGCGCTGATAATCCATACGATATGGCAGAAGTGCCTGTGGATGAAATACGTGAATTTATCAAGCCATGTGGGCTTTCCCCAAGGAAATCTAAAGCGATTTCGGAGCTATCAAAGATCCTTATCAATGAGCACGGGGGAGAAGTTCCGCAGAGTTTCGAAGAATTGGAGAAACTCCCAGGAGTGGGACATAAGACTGCATCCGTAGTGATGGCTCAGTCATTCGGAGTGCCAGCCTTTCCCGTGGACACACATATCCACAGACTAGCGCAGCGCTGGAAGCTCACAGACGGAAAAAACGTGGTGAACACAGAACGCGACCTCAAGAAATTATTCCCACGTGAGTCATGGAATAAACTCCATCTCCAATTCATTTTCTACGGCAGAGAATACTGCTCCGCCAGAGGCTGCAATGGAATGGTCTGCGAAATCTGCACCACACTCTACCCTAACAGGAAAACTCCTGTAGTGAATAAGAAATAGTCTTTAAGCCTTCAGCTTATCGCGCAAGACTTCTTGGAATGCGATCATGTCTTCGTCATCCACTTGATAGCTTGGATCATCAGCATCTAGGTTAAGTCTTCCCATTTGGTCCAATCCCCAGGTGGCGTTCATGCCATCGCTAAAGATGACTTTGCCGCTTGCTAGGAATCCAGGCCGCACGATTTCATCCACAGTGGCATCGACATAACCGAGAGGGGTGAGTTCCTTAGGCTCTTCCTTTTCTTCCTCCACAGGCTCCTCTTCCACCACGAGATCGATCCCTAGATCCATGATCGCGAATCGCGTATCCATGTAGGAAATATTGATCTTAAAAGTCTCAGTCATTTTCTTCTGTAAGTCGTTGAGCTGGTAGCCAGCAGCAGCCCACTCTGCTACCTGAGCCTTTTGTTCGTCTGTGAGATCGTTCGCGTTAAACATAAATTTTTTCTCCTATCTAAATGAAGTCCCACAGTTCTACCCGAGGATTCCCAAATGAAAAGCCTGATTGTTAAGATAAGGAATATGGCTCGTTATTCAGCCAAATCATCTCCTAAGCTATAAATAATATCCTGAACTAATATCTGAACTTCTGTACTTGGATCAATCGGTGTTTCTCTATCAAATACTTCATGTTTCGAAGTGTTTTGTAGCGCAACTTCATGAAGTCCAACTAATGGGGTAATGATCCTTAATAGCTCCTTTTCGTTGTCAGTATTTTTAATCTTTAGGTCATTATCAGATAAAGTTTTGGCACAATAAGTTTTTGCATCCTTACCGCTTATCAGCGGCTTACAAGATTTCATTACATGAAAGATCAGCCACACTTCAAAACATGGGTTACTCAATGCTATCTTAACTCCATTACTATCAGCAATTTGGATGATTTTCTCTAAGTCATTGTTGGCTATAGCGACGTCTGTATCGATCACTGCCCAGACATGATCATAAGCAACAGCTCTTCCCTGCTTTGCTAGCTCAGCTCTTTTCTCAGAAAGTTTCAATGCATGGTCGATCACTTTTAAGGGATCGCTTTTCCTGCCTGGTAGAACTTCAATTTCAGCTCCTCTAGCACGTAATTGGTTTCTAAGCTCGTTGAAATAGACTGGCTCAGTCACCGTGCCCTCAGTGATGATGAGAAAGGTATCTCCCACATCAACACAGCGTTCTGACCGTGTTTGGAGTTCTTTTCTAGCTTCTTTGTCAGCTGCAGCCTCCTCCCACCAATTAGAGCTCATTTTTTAGAGGCTTTGGGGGCTTGTTTTTTTGAAATTTGCGTAAACAATTCCGATGGAATAAATGGAGTTCCTCCGTAGCGACCAGCCAAATATCCACGAACCAGAGATTCGTCATTTCGTGGTTTGAATTTAGTTAATGGATAGAGTGTTGATTTGCCGTCTGTGTTCTTTTCAGTGAACCAGATTTGGTCTCGTCTAAGAATATCTTCATCTAACAGAATTGAGCAATGAGAAGTAAAGATAAGTTGTGCGGATGATAAATCGTTGAGCATAAATAGTTTTATAAGCTCTTTGACTACATTTGGATGAAAACTACTCTCTAATTCATCAACAAATACTACACGATTGGAGTTCAAAATATCGATCCATGGTCCCAGCATTGCAAATAGTCTTTTAGTGCCGAAAGACTCATCTTCCCATGGTAAATAACTCACTTGATCATCAGGTCCTTGATGTTCTAGTTCGATTTCTTTACTTGATCTGATATTATTAACCATTCTAGTGGCGTCTTCAGATGAGTAGCGATCACGGATTTGTTTTTCTAAATCATCAGATAAAACTCTTTTTTTTACCTTTATATCTGTAATCCCTAAATCTGCTGCTCTTAGGAGTTTAGTGATTAGCCATTTATTATGGTCGTTTTCAATCCATTCAGATGTAAATTTTTCCGAAAGTTTTTCTTCCGCCTGATTCAGCAATTTCAAGGTATCTTTAAACCATCTAAAGACAGGTTCTAATTCCTCGTCACCGAGGCTCACAGCCCTTGATATGTAGAGAGTGTTTTTAAGTGTTAGCTTCCGACGAGTATTGTCTATTCCAGATTGGCTAGATTTACTGCTATTCCATCGATATTCGTTGGTTTTCTCATCCCATCTACGCTCGTAACGCGTCAGAGAAACTCCGTTTTTATTTGGAAATACCTTTAGTGATTCGTAAGTCACTCTCTCTCGAGTTACCGCTAGAGTGAACTCGTGTTTAATATTCTTAATCACTAGCTCTATTCTAAAGACAGTCGGCTCATCTCTATGTGCGAATGCATACGGTGAGATGTGGGGTATAGGTGTTTTAGGATCAGTAACTGAAGCTGATTCAATTACTAATAAACGGAGAACAGCCATCGCTTCTATCACAGAGCTTTTTCCGCTAGCATTCGCTCCATAGAGAACTGCTCCTTTTAGCCAAGATTTGCTTGTGAGTCCAGGGATCTCAGGTTTCATCACATTCGATTCTAACTCTTTATAGCTATTCACTGCCTCCATCGTAAAACTCTGCCGCTTATGAAAGCTCTTGTAGTTAGAAAACTCGAAATTCAGTAACATACCTATTGAAGTAACCTGAAATAACCTATTGTAAAGAGATTATTACGATTTTACCGTAAATTTCTACTCGTGAAGTGGTTCTTGTCTGAATTGAGTGGTCAATTGTGCAATCGGTAGCTGTTGAGGTAGGTTTGTCCATAACAGCTAAACAAAAAAACGCCTCAAGCGAGCTTGAGGCGTTCTTAATTTTTAGTTTGAACTAAATTTATAGCGCGTTCGCAGCTTTCGCGACGTCGTCTGATGTCATTCCTAGCTCCTTCATGACTACGTCACCTGGTGCTGAGATTCCGAAGCGGTCGATGCCGAGGACTGATCCTTCAGTTCCTACATACTTCCACCAGAGACCAGAGACACCAGCTTCGATGGCTACTCTCTTCGTGCATTCACACGGGAGAACGCTCTTCTTGTAGTCGCAGTCCTGGCGATCAAATCTCTCCAAACATGGCATTGAAACCACGCGCACTCCGTCGCCTAGTTCTTTAGCCGCATTTACGATGTGGTCTACCTCAGAGCCAGATGCCATGAGGACGATCTTGAGATCACCAGTTTCTTTCTTTAAAATGTATCCACCTTTAAGTGTTCCTTCACGTCTAACAGAAGCTGGAACATCAGTGTGATTTCCAACTTTCTGACGCGTGAGGATGAGGGCTGTAGGGCCATCATTTCTCTCAACAGCACCTGCCCATGCAGCAGCTACTTCTTCAGGGTCTCCAGGACGGTAAACATCAAGCCCTGGGATTACGCGGAGTCCGCTGATAGTTTCAACTGGCTGGTGCGTAGGTCCATCTTCACCCACACCTACTGAGTCGTGTGTGAAAATGTAGTTCACTGGCAAGTTCGCAAGTGCTGCGAGTCTGATCGATGGTCTGAGGTAATCTGCAAATACGCAGAAGGTAGCCCCACTCGGGCGGAAGAGTCCATCATAAGCGATACCATTACAGATAGCGCCCATTGCGTGCTCGCGGATACCAAACCAGATGTTTCTGCCAGCACCGTCTTTAGCAGAGAAGTCTCCACCATCCTTGATGTAGTTCTTAGTAGATCCGTAGAGGTCAGCTGATCCAGTGACCATCTGTGGAACCTCGTTTGCGAGAGCGTTGATGACTACTCCGCCAGTGCCGCGTGTTGCGTCTGCGTAGTCGTCTGCGAATACTGGGATCTTCGCTAAGAGAGCCTCAGCAGACTCGCTAGTGCCACCAGATTCTAGCTGCTTTGCTAGCTCAGGGTTCGCGGCACTCCATGCTGCGAAGGTCTTCTCCCACTCAGCGTGAGCAGCTACTTTCGCTTCTTTCTGTGCTGCGAAGTATGCCTTCACATCATCTGAGATATGGAATCCGCCGAGTGGGATGCCCATTCCTTCTTTAGCCGCATCTGCGAAGTTCGCACCGCCTTCTCCGTGTCCTTTAGCTGTTCCAGCTACTTCTGGGATGCCTTTTGCTATCAGTGTTTTGGCGATGATGACCGTTGGCTTGCCATTGCTATTGGCTTTAGAAGCATTTACTGCGTTAGCTACTGCTACGGCATCGTGACCATCTATGATTACTGCATTCCAGCCTTGTGATTCGAAATATGCCTTAGATTGAGTTCCCTGAGTAAGGTCTGCCATTGCATCGAGAGTTACGTCGTTGCTATCATAAATGAGCGTGAGATTATCCAGCTCATTGTGACCTGCAAATTCGATTGCCTCACGCGCGACACCTTCTTGGATACAGCCGTCACCAGCAAGGGCGACTACGTTGTGATTGAAAATTTCATGCTCAGCAGTGTTATAAACCGCAGCAGCGCGCTTACCACTCATTGCAAAACCAACTGCATTACCGATGCCCTGTCCGAGTGGTCCAGTAGTCGCTTCGATTCCTGGTGTTTCGTTAAATTCTGGGTGCCCAGGTGTGATGCTGTGAAGCTTACGGAAGTCCTTCACGTCTTGCAGTGAAACTTCATATCCACTTAGGTGTAACCAGCCATAGATGAACATAGATCCGTGACCTGCAGAGAGCACGAAGCGGTCTCTGTTGAGCCATCTAGGTGCAGATGGATTAAATGAAAGCGCCTCTCCGAAAAGAACTGCTCCTATCTCAGCACAACCTAGTGGAAGTCCCAAATGTCCTGATGAACAAGCGTGAACTGCATCTATTGCTAATCCACGTGCTTCATTCGCTGCTTTGTTGAGTATCTCTGTGTTCATATAGCGTCAGAACATCCACAATTGCGGCTCTAACGACAAGTCGCAATTATGAAATCGTGCTTTTTTTCGTAGCTAAGTGTGTCATTTTTCGCTAATCTACCCTTGTGAAGTTTATATTAAAAATCACCCTCATCTTTGCGGCCTTGATCTTGGGCGTCTCTGCGAAGCCGGCGGCTAAACTCCAAGCCTACCCTGGAGCATTAGCACCAGCCACTGCATGGGCAGATGGAGACTCCTTTCCCGTGAACATCACGCGTGATGGGGCGATGGAGGAAATTTCTGCTAGACTCTACTTCGTGGATTGCCCAGAGACGACATCTTCGAATGACAACGATGCTACCCGCCTCCGTTCACAGGCTAGATACTTCGGAGTGGAAACTGCCACTGATGTCATAGAAATAGGAAAGGCCGCCACCCTGCGCACACGCGAGCTATTAGCAAAGCCATTCAAAGTGCACACCAAGTTCTCCAGCGCCATGGGTAGATCTCGAAAGAAACGCGTCTACGTCATGATCACACTTGATGATAACCGAGATCTCGCCGCAGTGCTCGTGCAGGAAGGTCTCGCTCGTGCGCAAGGCACCAGTCATAGCCGACCCGATGGGGTGGAAGGTCACGAATACAAGAACATGCTCTCCGACATGGAGCTAGGTGCCGCGATAAAGAAGCAGGGGATCTGGGCGAAAAGTGATGTGGAGCAGCTCGTGAAAATGAGAGCACAGGTGAGACGCGAGGAGCAGGAATTATCAAAATTTGTCCGAGGTGGAGCCTTCAGTGCGATTACCATAGAGAACCCAGTAGATATCAATAATGCTAGTCGCCAAGAACTGAAACTTCTTAACGGAATAGGCGATGGGCTTAGCCACCAGATCGTTATCAATCGGCCTTACAAATCAATCGATGATCTTCACCGGGTAAAAGGTCTAGGGGCCACTACCATCGCTAGACTAAAACCTTACCTCACCGTGAAAGTGGTCGCCAATAAACCTGAATAATTTCAATGAAACTACCTATCCTAATCAGCCTTCTACTCATCCCAATTTGCTCTCTAACAGCAAAAGAAAAACTTACCCCTAAGCCTACCGCTAAGTCTATTTTCAATGGCAAAGATCTCACTGGCTGGTCGATAAAATGTCTCGAAGAGCAGAGCGAGATAGCAGAAAGCTACTGGACGGTTGTCGATGGAGCTATCCAAGTCGATACTAAGGGCGATAAGAAGCATGACTACGTTTGGCTCTGCTATGATAAAGAAATAGCAGATTTCGAACTCACACTCAAAGTGCGTAGCACTAGATTCACGAAAGGGAACTCAGGCATACAGATCCGCTCTAGATACTTACCAAAGATGAATGGTAAAAAAGGCGGCTGGCTCAGTGGTCCGCAGATCGATATCCATCCGCCAGCTCCGTTCCGCATCGGCCTTATTTATGATGAGACGACTGGTGTGAATCGCTGGATCCATCCTAGTAAAGAAAGCTGGGGTATTAAATGGACTGATACAAACCACCAATGGGTATGGAGATTTCTCAACGAGGAAGGCGAATATTTAACCAATAGTAACGTCAAAGAAGAGATCAAAACTCCGGGACTCACCAAACAAGAAACTGACCAAGGCTGGAACACCCTCAAGATCCGCGCAGTGGGATACAAAATGCAGACATGGGTGAATGGCTTGCCGGTAGCAGACTACGATGGAGTAAAAGACCTGACCACCGCGATGCACAAAAAGCTAAACGTAGGCACTACAGGTAAGGTTTTCCTCCAGCTCCATAGAAAGGATGACTTAGCAATGCAGTTTAAGGACATCCAGCTGCTAAAGATCCAAGCTGTGACAGGAAACGACGCCAAAAAGTGATACCGCTGAACGGGAAACATTTTATGATTTAAATAAATCTAAGCGAGTGCTACGCTTTTACGTTAAGAGAGATGACACTATGAAATTTTCACACCACATTAAATTAGTATCCACTTTAAGTATCGCAATTACAGGGATGGCATCTGCTGTGCCGCAGGATCTATTGGATGGACTAGCTGATGAGAATTATCAGCTCAGGGAAAAAGCGGAGCAAGACTTAGCGAAGTGGGCTAAGGAGAAAGGGCAGGGTAGCTTTGATGAGTTAAACCAGTTGAAGAAAGATTCGCAGTCACCAGAGGTGAAGTCTAGGCTTGAGAATGTGATGTCAGGAGTGGCGGTTTATAAGGCGATTCCAGGAACACGCGGCTTTATGGGGATCTCGATGCATCCAGAAATAGGCGCATCAGTGATCAATGCTGTGACTCCAGGGACTCCTGCTGAGAAGGCTGGGCTTATGGCTAATGATAAAATCCTCGAGCTAGATGGCATCAAGCTTTCAAATAAGAACGCTCATCTAAACGAGGCCACAGATTTCCTCCGTGACTATGTGAAAAGCAAGAAATCAGGAGAGAAGCTCAGTGTTAAAATAGAAAGAGGAGGTAAGATCTTAACTAAAGACCTCAAGCTTGGAAACTACGATGAATTCATGAAAGGGGTTGACCCCTTCGGTAATGGATTAAATGGAGGTATTCAAATACTGCCCCAAGGTGGAGGATTTCAAGGGAGGATAGAGATTGTCCCAGGTGGTAATCAACGAAAGCTTAAAAATCTGAATCCAAAGCAGCTCAAGGAGAATGAGAAGCAACGCCTAGAACTTAACCTGATGCACCAGCAGAGATTACTAGGTAATGCGGAACTGCCACAGAACCTCAAGGATCTCCTCAAAAAGCAGAATGATTTAAACAAGAAGCGGATAGAACAGCTCAAGAAAGAACTTCAGTTAGAGGAGAAAAAGAAATAAACGTTCTCTTTCGGTTATATACTATCATATCTCATGATGGCTACTCAGTGATGTCCTTTGTGGCATTTGGCTTAAGAGCCTGTCGGACTTTTCTAAATTTGAACTAGTCACCTAGATCCCGACAGTGATAAACTTCCTGCATGAGAA
>JAUBNZ010001728.1:319-10600 GCA_032355485.1 Bonnemaisonia californica | reverse complement strand
ACTGTAAGGTGCACGTGTGTCCGTTGGAAAAATAAATAATAAGGCGAACGTCCGGGAACACCCTGTGCCAAACAGGAACGTAACCGTCGGGTCGTACCCCTGCGCCGTGTACCTCTGAGGATACCCCGGTGCGGGGCCCAGAATCCCCAGCCGCATATGGCTGGGTACTACAAAGGCAACGTCAGGCCTTGCTTTCATGCCGTTCAAAAAAGATTTAGTAGATTACTGCGGAGCGCTTCGGTCCTTATACCTTGGAGGGGGCTGGGTAATCATTTCTTTAAGAAGAACGCCTCTTCCTGTCGCTCTGTTCCCTCTCTTAGGTACTCCCTGGCCCGAGTTGATGGATAAAACGGCCGTCCCTCGCGTGCCACATTCAGTGGCACCTGAAAATCTGTCCAGAAGATCACCTCCCACAGGTTCATCTAAAAAGAAAGCAGGCTGGTGTCCATCACCAAGACTCGGTAGGACGCGTTAACGAATGAGACGCCAAATCTCTTTATTCTCGTCCGCCGGAGCCTTAGAATCCTTTCCAAAGAGCTCTTTCGCCATTTCCCATTGCAGTTTCTGCTCTCCTAAATACAGTTTCTTGCCGGAAACAGTGCGCTTCATCTATGAGGAGGCATGCAACGCCGGCTCAATCTTAGAAACAGACTCTCCCATAAAAAGAGGGCTTTTTGTACCTTAAAACTGAGAAATTCCTTCCTCCTCTTCGTCTTTTTAGTCCCCATTGGCCATAATTTCTTGTACTATGCATCCTCTTGCTGCAGCTTGGCTTTCGTCTCCTCTCTTGCGTCTAGAAGATTAGTGATTTTGGAGAGGAAGTCATACTCCTCCGGGAAAAGAATCGGATTCCTGATCTTGTACGAAGGATTTCGAATTATTTCGTACAAGTGAGACATCAACCCGCCTTCCTCCTCACTGTATATTGCCGTCGCAGACGATTGCAAGTCACCCCCACTTGGGTTGCCGGTTAGCTCCATCTCATGTAGACGAATCATGAATCTATGGTACTTCCGGCATGCCTTTCTGGTCGTCATCCGCTGTTTTAAACAATCTTCTGCAGGTAGTCCTTCCCACCGCCTCCCATTTATTTCCTTACCCCCTGTTTCCCGGTCTGCACCCGAACTGGGGGCTCTATCACTTCTGATAAAATCAGCACCAACGTTGCCACCTAGTTGTATACCATTAATGTTTGTACCATTTGGAGAACTCGTGTAGGCATTGAAAGCTGCCCTTACAAGTCCGAGATTATCATCATCATTCCCTCCTAGACCTCTTCCCCCTTCTTTTCATCATTGCAAGGCTCTGAAATGACTCTAGCCATGTTAAGTACTGGAAAGTTGTTAGCCAGTGATTTGAGCACTGCTAGTGCTTGTGGGATATCCTTGAATACACGCATAGAAACTGAGGGGAGCATATGGTCCCCTTCCATGGGTTTTGGCGCCAATTTGGTTATTGTCTGGGCTGGACCAAACTCTGGGATCTGGCCCGAACAAACACAATATGTGTAGTATTACCCACTCTGTGGTTTCCAAGTGAGGCTAAAGGTGCCCATAGTCTTCGAGTAGACTGAACAGGTGGCAGAGTGAATCCTCCAGATGGAGTCTTCATAGGCCATTTGGTGAACAATCGGGTGTGTCGGGAGACCAGAGATCTCATACCTTGCGTTGTGTGGGATCTCGCAGCTGTTGCGGTGAGCTGAGCTACAGCAGCAAATAACAGTCCCATATCGAATCAGGCAAGTAGACTTAGAGTAATCGAATGTCTACAGATTACTCTCTTAGGAAAGGAGGATAAAACCTGGAGGGATGATAGGAATCTCTCGCAGAGAGAGCCCCTACAGTGGGTTTGGGGGCGAATGGGATAGTCGCAGGAACTAGAACTGGGTAGCTAACCTGGCTTGGAGATTCTCTAGGTTGGGATCGTACACGATTTAGGCGCTGGCACTTTCTCTCCAAGGGGGAGTATCCTTTGAACTAGAGTGATCAGTCAATGATCCGTCTAGCCCGATTGGTTCGGAAGGACTAGATGTATCACCTGCGTTGGTGCGGAACCGGAAGGTTAGGGGATACCTCAATTAGAGCGTTTTCGGACAGAGTGGGCAATATACAGCGAATAATAACCTTGCCTGTTTCGTCCCTTGTATGGAAGGAAGCGAAGCGCTGCAACATTTGCTACCTCAACCTAGAGGTCGTCCAAGGGACTCTTGGGTTTCAAGAAAGGTAAGAGTTGAGGGTGCTCGTCGGTGCTAATCGATGATTGATCCCCCCTTCCAGGGTCTACTCTGCTAATAAGAGTGCCCTCATTTACATAGTCGTAGCTGTAATGATCTAATTAAATATAACAAATATTAAAGGATATCTCCACTAGTAACATACCCGGCAGATCCATATTCCGGAGCTGTACTGTCAGCCGTGGAGAAGCCGTCCCAAATGGTACTTCCTGACATTGGAAGGATAGAGATAATTGGCAATCTCTGATTGGGCGCCGGGTTCGTTGGGCTTACACCTGGATGGTGGTGTGTAATTTCTTGTACACCTGTAGGGTGCGCACCTACACTGGTGCCATACGCTGCGAACGGGTGCGTACTGTGTCAGCGGTTCCCCAAGTGTATAGGCTTGGCAACTGTTCTACCCATTCGAGGGTAATAATGCAACCATTGGAGGTTTAGGACTTTAGGGGGGCGTGGTAATTGGAAATATTCATCCAATGAGGCTTTCCCACGAAGCTTGCAATTAGCATTGGTACTACAGTATGGGCGAGATTCCTAAACGTTGGTCCGGAATTATGGCAGTTCGTTCATGCGGTGGGCATGCAAGAAGCCCCAAACCTGGCCTGAGTTTTAGTCTGGTGATTTTAGACCTCCGGTGCAGATGCTTTTAGAAATATTTGACTGACACTTCCGAGCCTCCCGGACATCGAAGTCCAAAATGTGCTCAACATTAGGAAGCATATCGACCCAAGTCGAACATGGATACTTTTCCAGAACTCCAACAATCACTAAAACATTCGAAATGTAAAAAAATCAACATTCGGTACAATGACTGCTGCTCAAAGCGGGTGCACTGTAGGGATAAGGTCACTGTTGTGTGATACATCAATGTAAATAGTGAAACTTCACTGCAAGTCTTAGAAACGCAATTGTAACAGGATATTGTAGGAACTTTTGAGCCCGGTCCAAACCCGGAAGCTCGGACGAGCAAGTGCCCCTTCTACATCGGTGACCAAGGACTCGCTCCCGCTCCTGCCAGGGATGGATTACTGCTGCCTCGAAGTACCTCGGGATAGAAAGCCGCTCCCCATTAATGCAGACGGACGTAATCGCGCTTCCGCGCAGGGTAAAGCCCTTAAAAACTTTCCGACGTGGCAATAGTTGCATCTCAATGCGACCATAAAGTGAAGTCACCGCGCCTGTGCGAACGCGACAACAACTTGGACGGCCAACTGGTACAGGTGGCATCTCTTTTGCAAAGCGCACCCGTACTTTGTGTTAGTTACACTTGACGATAGACGTAGATACACTAGCCTTTACTGATACACTAGCTAGGCACTTACAGTACTGTCATGGAATAGGCAGCATTAGATTAAGTGCTTGGCACACCCTCATGTACAGTGGGGGAAACCCGACGGATGAAAAGTAAAGAGGCATGCGACTCTGGAGGTAGACCAGAGACCAAAAGCCTGACGAATAGGGTTGTGCATCGCGCCAACTCGCGCCAGCGTGTTCGTTCTCATTACCGATTTCTAGCGCGCGAGTGCATTTGTCAGCCTACCGGCTTCTAGGGTTTGCGCCATTACACCGCGTCTCTACGCAGAACACCTGGCATCTGGATCACGGCTCCCCCGTGCATTCCAGATTGTGACCTACGCGAGTACTCCCATCACCCCAACTTCCTCCTGGTCCGCTCCACAGATCCCTCTTTCCGTACCTCTACCACCGCTACCGCGTTACGAGGGATCTCTCCCAGACCGTTCTCTCCCCTCTTTCCCCCGCTACGAACATTTCCCGGACCTCCACAGTCTTCCGACTTTTCTGGTCCCACAGATATCAGATGCCGCGACAAGGCGACAACTAAATTGTAATCCTCGACCTCAAAATTGCCTACGATTTAGTACCGAAAGGAAAACTGTGGACATTGCGCCGTACAAAAATATCACACCGAACAACTAATATGATCCGACCTGCCTTGAAACCCATCACATCCGTAACAGCTGGAAAACCGACCCACGAAACCGGAACTATCCATGAAGGACTCCCCCAGGGAGACCCATCGGCTCTATACTGTTCAACCTATACGTCAACACATTGGCAAAATGCCTGACCACAAAACTGAAACTCCCAACTGCCCGACAACCGCCGAAATTATTCGCAGACGATGCGATTCTCGACCTAGAAGGCCTAACGGAACTACAGAAAAGACTTGCGATCTGCTACGGCCGCAGTTGCAATGAATCAAGTACGAGAAATCGTCCGGGAAGAAACTATTATCGCTATTCATCAAGCCCGTGTCGACGCGAAACAGGAACATGCGTTTTCGTGCCATGACCGACACCGCCATAGTCGAGGTGATACAACAGCTCCAGGACTTCATCAAGATCGAGATCGAGGCCCGGGTACCGAAGAAAGCCAAACCCTCGGAGTTTTCCATTTGTTGCACCCGGTGCACTACGGAGAAAGACGAACGCCTGTGGAGCGGGCGCCTCACACCTTGCGCAGGAGCCCCGCGTATTCCGAACCCGCCATATAAACGGAAAGGGACCCCAGTATCCGGGGTTGGACGTGATCACGCCTCTGAATGATTTCTTCAACACGGTGCTGTCCTACCGTATCTACAGACTCCTAGAAATTGACCCGTTGTTTAGCGGAGAACTCTCCGCGGAGTTGGCAGAGATCGCGAAACGCGTGAAACACTGCATGTAGGTACGGGCCTTTACCGGGAAGGATGATATCACGAGTACTGTCTTTCCTGAAGAAATAAGCTAGCGCACGCGAAAACACTGGAGTGCGGGAAGGCGTGGCGTTACCCCTCCTTAAGTATTTCCTCACGGACGAAGCCCGGGAGTCGTTCCTCACCTACAAGAGTCATACGTTCTGGGGTTCGCGCCCTGGCGTCGATTCCATACGATCTTACCCCAACGCCGTACAATAGTTACTCCAAACCTCTGCTAGTGAGGGCGAGGTCGCCAAGGATTATAGGGGGTTTCCCACATGACGCAAGAGACGGCCGAGACGGAGGAGCAGTTTGAGTCTGCGCGAAAAGGCCATCCATTGCTACGAGGCCTTCCCTGAACGCACGTTGGTTTCAATCTTCGTTGATGTCCTCCGCCCATACGCTCAACACCTGGTACGCGAAACGCTCTCGAGGAATTCAAGTCTCAACTTCCGCGAACTGGTGTCGATGGCCCACAGCTACGGGGATATCCACCGCGCTAACCAGCGTGAGCTTCAAGCTTCATCGAAATCTAACAGGAAATATACGGTCGTGATTGAACGAATCGATAAGACTCACCACGCGTTTGCCGTTCTGGTCGAAGACGGCGACTCGTGCTCGTTTCCGAGCCCTGGACCAGACCGCCAATTCCGCTACCCGACTGCGCGCCCTTCTTATCCGTCGGCTCGCACCGATTAACAACCAAGCAGAGGTTAGTAATCACCTGCGCCTCCCGGCGACGTCCGCCATTCTGCCCCATCCACCCCGAGCACGGGTTTGCGTTCTACGTACTTCCGAGCTCCGCGCTTACGCAACTCTTCCCCACGATTGCCATCACTGCGAGGTAGCTATCCATCGACCGAGACCTACAGGGTGCACATCCTCAAGGCTTACTATCTCCCGTCGACGACGCACACAGAACCCCGTGAAACTGCACTAACCGCAGGCCTGCGTTTCACCATTTGGAGATTCATCGGGCACATGATGATCAATTGCCCGGTCTTTACGGAGGACCAACACTCGATCGTGCTCCAGATGCACACGAATGCACGTTTTACCTCTGCGGAGCTCAACCTCCAACGAAATGTTCAAGTGTACGCCGTCGAAAGATTGTCTGATCAGGCTCAGGATCCATCCGACTCGGGGCCCGCCAAACATCCTGACACGCGATTTAGCCAAACCGGCTTATCATAAAACGGTCACGCCACCGGACCACCCTGTCGTTTACCCTTCGGAAAACGTCCCCGAGGGGGCTTAATGAGTGAACCGCAACCTCCTACCACTTGTGCGAGGAGATCAGATGCGTCAGAATTCGTTTCATACCCGCAGGCGTCAGGACGAAACCCCGTCCTAGTCCGGATGACACCCACTGAGATAAAGCTGTTGTCGTCAGCTGTGTCGAACTACAAGATCGAAACTCTCATCTGTATGGGCAGCCAATCTTTGCACTTCCACAATTTAGTGATGGACCCCGGCTCTGGTCCTAGTCTAATTCGGGAAGGAGCCCTGCCATCCCGTTGGGAAGAAGCGGCGAAGGAGCCCTCGATTGCTTAAAAACTGGTGGATGCCAAAGAGAATCGGTTAAAACAGACTTCCGCAATTCGCATTCATCTCCAGTTGAGTCATCGCCTCTATAGCCACTCGTTTCTGATCGCCCCAACCTGTCCGTCCCTTTCATCTAGGCAGCGATGTTTTTGATGACCACATCCGTGCGATATATCCTGGTAAAAGAAGATCGCTTCGTATGGAAGACGGCCAGAAGGTCTACCTGATCATCCGCGACGGCTCTTCTACGGATTCCACTAAACCAAAGTCCGAAGTAACCCGGCCCAAGACCGCTGCGATCCGCGTCACGCGAAGAATTACACTTGACCTCGGCTGGATGACCTATGCCGAAGTTACGGCACCCGTTTCCCGGTTGAAAGTCCTTGTCCACCGACATGACCTTCTAGAAGGACAGATGCTTCCGATAGCGAACTGCATCGCCACGCTCCAGAAGGATATGCCCTTCTTGGTAGTGGTCACCAACTTCGGTACACATAAGCGTTGTTTAACTCTTAACATGGTCCTTGGTTACATCGCGGGAAACCCCACGAGCTCCCTTTACGTCTATGACGTCGATGTCGTTGCCCCCTGCCAAAGACCTTCCGGATCAGAGCGCGAACGCCCAAATTCCCCTTTGAACCCACCTACGGAGCCTCCCCTTCTGGACCAGTGGGAGGCCAACGTACCGAAGAACCTGGAGACCGAGTCGATCAACCCGAAATAATACGGACGTGCTCTTGAGGTGATCCGGAAACACTCCACCATGTGGAACGGAAACCGCGGAGAGATCACAGTCACCGAACATTAGATCGATATCAAACCCGGTTCCCGTACCATCGGTTAAGCGCCCAATCGGCCTGGCCATGCCTGGAGATAGATCATCCGTGAAGAGGTCGACAAGATGTCACAGGCGGGGGTGATGGAGCCCGTCGCCTCCGAATGCGTTAGCCCCGTTGTGGTGGAGCCCAAAAAGGACGGGTCCCACAATTTTGCGTTTTTTATCGCCGCCTAAACGCAGCGTCCATTAAGGATTCGTACTCGATACCTCGGATGGACGATTGCATCGACTCGCTCGGCGATGCCAACATCTTCTTGACTTTAGACTGGAATTGGAGCTATTGGCAGATTCCCGTCTGGGACAGCGATCGCGAAAAGACGAACTTTACGTCTCACTGCGGAACCTTCGGATTTGCGCAGATGCCCTTCGGACTGACGAACGCACCGGCCACATTTCAGCAGGCCTTGGACATGTTGCTCTCGGGATTCAAAGTGGCAGTTCTGCCTCTTGTATTTGAACGACGTCATCATTTTCTCAAAGAGGGAGGAGAAGCATCTTACCCACGTGGACCACATCTTTTCTATACTCACGAGCGCAGGGATCTCCCTCAATTTCAAGAAGAAAGAGTTCTTTCGGCGCTCGGTAAGCTAACTTTGGCACGTCATCCGCCCGGAAAGCTCACAGTACCCGAAGCCGACGAAGACGCAGTACGCAAGTGGATCTTCCTGAAGGACAAGACACGGCTCCGCAGCTTCCTCTGGACGTGCAAGGCTTACCGGCGATTTGTGAATAGATTCGCAATCATGGCAGCCCTCTTGACCGAGTTATTGAAGAAGGATCAAATGCACTCCCTACCTCCACCGACAACCGAGCAGGAACGCGCATTCGTGAATTTGAAGAAAATCCTGATAAGCCCTCCGTTCTTGGCACTGGTATGAGAAGGCTTCCCATACGTCCTAGAAATCGACGCCTCTTTTGGCCAACACGGATGTTCCCTCCTTCAGGAGCAAGAGAAAGATGGTAAATTACATCCAATCGGATATTGGAGCCAGATCCTTCAAAAGGCTGAGCGCAACTAATCCACGACAGAGAAGGAATGCCTCTCCGTTGTTTGGGAGGTCCTCCTTCTCCGCCCCACCCTTGAACGGGAACACTTCACTGTCCGCTCGGAACATGACGCCTTGCGGTGTCTGTTGTCCTTGGCCACCGCAGAAGGAAGATTAGCGTGCTAGAGATTGAGGTCGGCCGAGTTCGACTTCGAGATACAGTACCGCCCAGGCAGGAAACATCACGTCGCGGATTCCTTGTCACGGGTGGAAAATACTGGCGAGGATGAACGCGAAATGGACGACAATTCACGCTGCTACGCTATCAATTCTCTTCCTGTCGACACAGAGGAAACTCTACTGTCCAAAGAATCGGGCAGCAGCTTCCTAGAATCTTACTACAGTTCAGAGGAACAAACGGGCCCCTAGCGGCATATATGGTATGGGACGTGGAAGGCCGGAGCCAGGATGGCGTAGCATTGTTTGCGTTTGGATGCCTGGAGGTCATACTGGCAACCAGCGATAAGAAAAGCCTCTCTCCGGAGGCGGCTTGTGTAGCCAAGACACGGTAAAGGATTCCAGAGCCTTGTAGTACTGACCAAGTAGCACGACAAAGCTTGGAGGCCTGTTGCGTTCCCCAAGCCCTATCCGGAATTCCAGAGACCTATTGTCCTCATCAAACAACGGATGAAGGTCCGGAGGCCTGTGGGGACGGGCCCACATCAAATCACGTCCGCGCTGGGGTTTCTGCAAATAAGCAGAAGTGTCTCTCTTTACTCGATCCGCTTGACGAACGAATCACTTTGCAAGAATGGATTAGTGAGCAAGGCACAGAGGAAATTTCTCAGGATACAGTGCGGAAGATTTCGAAAGGAACCCCGGGCCGTTTCCGCGTGAACGCGCAGAAGATCCTCCTCCGAGGCTCGCCGCGAGACGCTAAGACGCAGGTGGTCGTACCGGAAACCTTACGCGCTCGCGCCTTACGCTTGAACCACTACAAGATACGAGCCGGCCATCCTGGGACCTGTTGAATGTACGGCACCATGCGCAACCATGTGTAATGGCCGAGCGTTATGGGTGATGTCGACCATACCGTGCAGAAATGCTCCACCCACAACGCAGTCGAATTTCCTTGATCAAACACACCAACCCGCTTAAGCTGTTCTCCACCACACAATCGCTACAGAGCGTTGCCATGAATATTTTGGGACCACTTGCAACCACCAGCCGGAAGCGCCGCTTCATACTAGTGATTGCTGATAGTTTCTCCAAGCTCTGTCCATTCATACCGCTGTCGCAGATTACTGCACTGTCCGTGGCCCGAGCGTTCTGCAGTCAGTAGGCCTTCATGTAGGGCCCACCAACGACCCTACATTCCAACAACGCTTCACAGTTCAAATTAATCTATTTCAGGACACCTGTCCTATATTGGGGGTCAAAAATGTCTTCACAACTACCTACCACCCGCAAACGAATTGGTAAGTCGAACGAATGAACAGGACCCTCGTCGAGATGCTCCGTCACTACGTCAACGACCATCAAAAGGGTTCGGATGAGTACCTGGACGCACTCGCGTTCGCATGAAATAAGTTTATACACCATTCGACGAACATGTTCCCCTTCGTGCTCACGCTGACGCGGTACCCCATCCAATTAACTACGCAGAACGTTGACTTGGGCCTGAGCACCCCGTTCTTACGGGCAGATGTTTTGGCGAAATGGCAAAATATTTACGCAAAAGCGTCCCGCTCCTTGGCAGAAATGCAAGTGCGCTACAAGCAGGATTTTGACAAAAACGTGCCCCCCGCGAACCGCGATGTTCAAGAGGGTGGCTTAGTGTCCTTGGAACATGTCGAACACCCCACCCTAATACCGAGCGGAGAGGACTCCGAGCTTGCTAACCGCAAATCGAAGCTTCAATTCCCTACGTGGCCCCGTATCCGGGTACTGGCTGCCATAGCCACACCTTCGACATCTTCAT
>JAUBNZ010001727.1:0-10608 GCA_032355485.1 Bonnemaisonia californica | reverse complement strand
CACCGTAATTTACAGGGGATCACGACATGGGAGGGGGTATGTTCTCCTGTCTAGAGAGCGGAGTAATGAATAGGGGTTTGGGTGGTTTTGGGGAAGTTTTTGGGTGTTTTGTTTAGAAGTTGCACTGTACATGTATGTACTGTCCCAACACCCAAAAAATGTGGATAGTAGGGGATAGGTTATGACCACTCAGATGGGGTGGGGTGAGATCTTAAGCACACTCTTGGGATATCGAAGGTTAAATAGAGAGGGGGCCATATCCATGAACAGGAAGCCGCAGTTTCCAGTAATACTGTATGGTACTATACAATACTATACAGGTGGTCATAGTCAGTAGCAAAATGCAGTTCTGGCAGACCGAAATGCACAAATAGGGACTAAATTAGGAAGGCCCTCCTTCCCGAACCCTGGTTCCGCCTGTAATTGCTGTGGAATATGAAACAACGATTTCGATTTTAGAATGAACATAAGAACATATGGGAAAGTACTTTTACAACCTCAAAACGTGGCATAGCATTCATTGCTGGTGATTCCCTCAGGACGTTATTGGTCTCAGAGTAGTCGATCCATCGGTATTCTTGATCGCAGGAACCCTGCAAATGCCCATCATGCCCGCACCAGCCAGAAATTCCCGTATGACAGACGTGCCTGCTAGAATGCTCGAAAGCTATAAAACTTAGCCTTACTCTCGTATTCTCTCGTATCTCGACTCTCAAGACACTCACTCACCAGCAACCAAGAGCAAAGGGCATTCAATCAGTCAGAAATCCAACATGAGCTCATCAAAAAAGCTCTCTGTCTGTGCCGTGTTGTTAATACTCGTCAGTACTTTCAGAGCACAAGATGTCTCCTCTGGAGCAATCCCAACAATTTCAAGCCCCGATACACAGCCTTCTGTTCCCCCTGTGGCCGTCCCATCAACTGCAGAAACACCGGTAATCAGTCTCCAACCCGTTGCAACCCCAGTGGTTAGCTTCCAGCTCATTCCATCCCCCATTGTCACTCCCGTACCCGTTGAAGCCACGGCGACTATCTCACCAGTCGTTGAGAACACAGCCACCAGCCCTACGGTCACTCAAATCCCCGAAAGCCCTTCAACTGCTCCAGTATCCGCTGTACCATCCGCACCCGCAACCGCACCCGCCACCGCACCTGCCACCGCACCCGCACCCCCAACCTCGGCCTCCTCCCCCTCATCAGCTCCTGTGCAAATCAATGTGCCAATCAACGAGATGCTCCCGGAAAACTCCCTTATTCAGGAAATGAGGGTACAGGAAATGGTGGAAGGTCTGCGTGAACAAGTGTTGCAGCAAGGGAGCTGTGACGTGAACGTGTGCTTTGCGATGGATGGCAGCAATTCTGTTGAAGACGCCAACTACCGCCGGCAAGTGGAGTTTGTGCAATTGGTGTCGGCCATCGTGGCCACGGATATTCGCACGTCATTCGCAGCCGTACAATACTCCAATCGGCTGCAAACCGTGAGTAATCTGACGACAGACACGAATAGGTTTCTTCTGAGTGTGGAAGACTCCGTTCGCGAAGGTGGACGGGCGTCGCGCCTTCGTCCCGCCCTTCGCTTCTGCCATCAGGCGTTTGATAACGGCGATGTGAACAAGATTGTGCTTCTTGCGGATGCCCGCTCGAGATTTATCGGTGATCCCACAAAATTAGCCCAGAGATTCAGAAGGAAATCTGCTGGAAACTCTATCTGTACCGTGGGTATCGGGTTTTCGGACTCAATCTCCTTTGAAAATATTACCGGATCGCTATCGAGAGTTTTAACAATCGACGATTACTTTGAGCTGATAGATGTGATCGAGACTCTTGTAGGTGACATCTGTGACTTTTAGACGCGATCTAGACTGGGAAGAACGACTGTTAGAACGATTTTTAAGGAAGATGGGGGCAGGGGAGGGGGTTATCAAATACTGTATGGTTCCTTTTCTAACCCCAGCCATCTGACCAAGAGCCATTTCTGAGGGATGCAGCTCCTAACAAAGAGCACACAAGGGTCTACGGCTCATGCCAGATAACTTTGCGCTCGCGCAGTCATTTATTCCTGTGCTTACAATGCTATATCACCTAGTTTTCTGTTGACACCTCTACGGAAGGCCCGATAACAATCTGAAGGATGATCTGAGGTATTCTCCAGGGTACATTAATTGACCACAACTTTCTGCTCTTACGGGAAGATGATCTCTTGTTGGTGTGAAGGTAGTTGGCGCTTTGAGAGAGAGTCAAAGTTCTCACTTAATATCTGCATTAAGATTAGATGTTCTTCAAACACAACATACAGTCTGTGGCAAAAATATATCCTTTTTACTACTACTACATAAAATGCCCAAATCTGCTCTGTATTCCAATAAAATTAAGTTTCTACTAATCCCAAACCCCCAGAGGTGTTTCAAAAACATATCCTTTATCTATTGCAAGTTGTCGTAAGTAGTAACTAGTAGTCTATCTAAGCTCCTTTGGACTGTATCATGCTTATGCAACACCTCTGCTTCGATCCAATGTGACTTTCGATTACATTTGAATCGATGGCGTGCCAGCATTTCTTAATACGGTCCTTCAGATCGACAAGTGACTGACATTGCCTCCCATTGGCATAAACCATGCGTGCCAGTATGCCCCAAATGTTGTCAATTGGATTGAGATCTGGCGATCAGGCGGGCCACTGCAGAACATCCATTTTTAAAGACTTGAACCACTTCATCATGGCCCCAGAAACATGGATCGGTGCATTATCTTGTTGATAGATGAAAGAATCCCCGTGAATGCAGTAGGCAAACGGTAGTAGAAACTCTTCTAACACTTCTGCGTATCGAGTAGGGTACATTTTCCATTCAATAAATGCAATCTCTGACCTCCCAGTATGAGAAATCGCGGCCCATACCATGACAGATTGACCACCAGAATGACGGGTGACAAATTACTTCTTGGACTTGCGTAGATCATGCCAATAGAATTTGCAGCAGTCAGGACAATCAAGATTGAACTTCTTTTCATCAGAAAAGATCACATTTTCCACTCATCTATCCAATGCATGTGAATTGCTGCACACCATGTCACCCGTCTACTTCTGTGATCATCAGTCAGGGCAAATGTCTTCTTCATTTTTCATACTTGAACGTTCCCTGACGCTTGACCTCCCTCCAGACAGTTTGAAGGCTTGCCGTGATTCCCAGATTTCCCCTAATTTTGCTTCATGATCCGCTTTCCGTCAATAACTAACGCTTAATCCCTCTCCCGTCAGCATTAGATAGGATTTGCGGGCGACCAGGAGACCGTTTCGCACCGTACCCTGTAGGATCGCGTAGGACGTTCGCTATAGTCTTCGGATCGCGCTTAATTTTGCGTGCAATTGCGGCTGGTGTCAACCTTTTCCCGCTGAGGCGCATGATGGATAACTGCTCCCTTTTCGCCAATGGCTTACCTCGGCCCATGACGCTGTTGGTACACTTGAGCACGTGTAAAGCAAGGGGAGGAGGAGGGCTGCAGTAGAGCCTATATTAGTATCGAGATACTTATCTTAGTTGTAGGGTAGTGATACTTCTTTATAAAATGGCTATCATTTTGAAACAGTAAGTTGAAAAAAACGAGCTTAAGCTACTAAAACCCCTACATTTCATCAGAAAGCACAGATTTAGTAGCTTTACCTCAAAAGGATATATTTATGGCGTGCAGTTTACGTGCAAAGTGCCCACTAGAATGCAATTGCAACACATAAAGTTACCCAAATGCACTCACCACTTGTAACCCCCATTAAAGAGGCCGGTTCAACCCGCAATGCATGACGTAATCGGATGCCGTAAAATTTAGAAGCTGATCTCCCTGCTATGCATTCTTTAAAACGAAACAAAAACGGATAACGAAAAGTTAATATCTTTTCATATCCCTGGTATTCATTTCTATTGCGCACTTGAGTGCGAAAAACTTTCAAACATCCAAAACTCAGCAATGCCCAAGCTGAGAAGCTTATCCATTCTTCAGATGGTTTGATGCCATCCTTTGAACATCCCTTTCCATTACTGAGGGCTTTGGTCCAATACTTTTCCCTCAGATTCACATTGAAAAGTCCTTTCTCCTCTCCCACTTCAACCGCGAATTTTTGCGTTTCGGCAATAAAGCACGCATCGGACTAAAGTGAGCAATAGGAGCATAAAAATCTATAAAATTTACCACCTGATCACATTGCACCGTTTCAATGTTTCAATAAGCGTTTGTTTTTGAAAACATATTTTCTGACATCAGATAAGTCCTGTGTTTTCCAAATAAAGTTCAGAAACGTTTCTACGAAAATCAATAATAACGTAATCTGAATCGTTCTTCTACATTTGGCGCCGACGTTCTTTAATAATTCCTCTTGCTTCTAAGCATTTATTTCCCAAGATAAAAATTCTGCTCTCGAGAGGGAAGTGATTGGAAATGAGGCAGTCCAGGCGGCACCAAACACAGAATCCTTGGACCTCTCCTCGAAAGATCAGGGCTCCCTAAGAGAAATCTTGAAAGTTCATCTGTCTATCAAACCTTCGATTTTCTTACGCTTTGCATCGTCGAAGGTGGTTTCGCGAGGATCACCTTTGCCGATGATTTAGCGGTAGAAAACTTGCGAACTCCTATCGTTACGTAGGTGCTTGATAGATGGAAATTGTGCCGGTTTGACACTGGAACGGTTAAATCTCTTAGCTCATTACCGCTTTCCGAAGTCAACCAGTACTTGCTTTCCTTAGGCATAAACCAAAATGTGAGATCCTATCCATTGAATAAGATTCTCACGATAAACGTACTCAGATTGACCAGGTGAGTAGTTATGATCAATTGCACGTGGGATCTTCTTCCGTATGGAACGGTCGATGATACTACTGTTGAAAATTCTAGAAAATTCGTTCTTCGCGGTATCCATGGCTTTCATCGTTCTTCTTCTTTTGTCCGTCAAAGGTGTCGAATCTCTGCTTTCATGGCCAGGGTACCAATGACTAACAAATTGGGAACTGGGCTTTTCTGACAAGCTGTGTCGTTCATGGATTTGACGAAGAGGGATATGGTTACCTCTGAATGGATATCTGGGTGATCGATTCGGGATTTATTGTAATCCTTATAATAATCGCATGATACGTTTCTACTGCTCCCAGAGAGTTGTGAAAATCTGTTTCAGTATGCTTCAGATCGATATGGGCAGCACGACAGTTGGAATTTTAGTCCTCAAGAGATCAAGCATGATCCCTTGGTTAAAGAAAACGTCTTTGGCCTCTCTAATTTGAAGACGTAGAGATTTTGTTGCCAAAGATTGGTATAGATGGAAAGGTTTTGAGACGTATTCCTGCAGGGCCCGCGTGTCTGGTAAACGTTGTTCTGGAGCTGATCTCTTGAGAACATTGTATAACTTCCGGGTGCTAGGGTGTAGCATATGACGGTGAATTGTTTCCACTTGGTACCTAGAGAAGAAAGCTCTGAACAGGGGTGTCCTAGAAAGGTAAACGTGTCCGAGTTTTCGTTGAAGTGGAAGTTTCCACTCTCCTTTCACGCTGAGTAGCTCGATTTCTACGGTAAGCAAGTTCCGTTGGTATGAATCCAAGTTGTAAAATCCAGGTACGAAGGGAATATCATAGATGATAAAATCTATTTTAATTCTCTCAAAACCAATTGGAGTAGATAGTATGATGTTAAAAATCCCAGGGATTCTACGGAATAGTTTCCGAAAGAGAAACAGGCCTTCGAATTTCGGAGTCTGAACGCAATTACGTTCTCGTGAAAGTATTATCTTGCTTGCTTGAGAGAAAAATACTGATTTTTGGGCACCAGTATCGAATAGCGCACCCTCAAATTTTCCGTGGGAATTTTTGAGGTTCTTACGAAGGTCATTCATTGAAGTGCGAACTTCATAGAATATCCTGGTGGTTTTAGGCGGATTTTTGCAATCTTCAAGCGTTCTCGAAGAACTTTTCTATCGGGGGGTTTAGAATTTATTTTTACAGGCGGTAAGTCCTTGCAAAATATATGTCTGGCTGCTGAAAATCCTGTGAAGACTCAGGTTCAGAAATACAGATATTGAGGAATGCTTCAAACGTCTCATTCGAGATTTCGGGATCGAAAGGTCTGTCTTCCTCTAGTAGCCTTTCCTCTCCTTCGTCATGATCCATTGCTATTTCAAAGAGGACTTTGGCGGCTGCTCGTTCCGAAGGGCCCCTCTTTCCTTTGATACTGCTTCGAACTGTGTATTCCAAAGACAGTAATTTATTATTGCGACTTTCGAAAACATCATGTACACGAAGATGGCAGCGATAACGTTCTACCTGTGAATTGTGTTTGGGGCCCAAATACGGACGATTCACGTTCGTGGGTTTGAAGTGGCGATGATTCGGTAGTGTAGCATAAAGCAGTCCACAGAACGTGCGGGAGGGTACCGGATTGGACAGGATAGAATCGTTTTCGGTGGAAGGGTGGCGTCAAGCACGAAGTGTAGATTCTTCCCACAGAAAGGCGGTGCTGGGGAGTTTCGAGTAGAGCTGGGAAAAAGATAATTCGTTTTTTATCATCATCATCTTCGCACTTTCTGACCATTCATAGTTATAGATTCCGTGCAGGAGTTGTTCAGCTTTGAACGAATCCCCGCGTTTAATCCTTACTATCTTGATGGTTGAGCCGGTCTACCTCGTCGTACAAGTGTCCTAGTGCCTGCAACTTTCCACATTTGACCCTACTCTGCGACTCACTCATACTAAGAGATTAAATAATGTGGTCAATCTGCTTTTGGTTCGACGTAGGGTCGAACTTCTCGGTGGTCTCTGCGAATACGAGTGAGATTTGATCAGTACTAGCGGCATCGCAGATAGATTCGGACCAACACGTCCATGCAGGTCCCTTCAGAGCGTAGTGCACAACTTCGACTGTTTCGCTAGGAGTGAAGTCCTTGTCACTACAGTAGGTGAGGTAATTCTCACGTAGCTCACCTAAACTGGTGGATTCTGCAAGGATCCCGCTGTATTTTTCTTTTTTGACGAAACGTTTGGCGGTAGAGTCCAATTTTTTGCTGCTGATGTATGGTGAAGAATCAAGGGCAGTTGCGTGGTGTGTACCTGAGCGATTTCTGCCGTCTGCCCGATCGTTGGATGGTTTTGATGCTTTTTGTAGTACCATGCCATGCTGGAATGATACTAAAGGCTCCTTACCCCCCAAGCTACTATGTGGGTCACGGCCCGGGTGTAATCAACGCATTGCCAGATTGGGCATGTGCCCACGCACACGGAAAATCTATGTAATTCTACAGTTACCAAATATGATTTGTTTATTTACGGGAAACACACTTGTACCTGTGAAGGTACACCTGTTTCCGATAACTATGAATCTAATCCTGCTCGGTGAGGACCACCGAGCTTCGGATCACCCCTTGTCCTCGTCTACCCTATAGGCACACGTGGCCACACGGGGTCGGCCGGTATACATTGGCGGCGTCCCTGAGGGGCCCTGCAGTACCCCGGACGCAGAGCCCCCTGACCTGACCCCACACGTGTACCCGCCAGGGGGCGCGTGTGCCTACATCTCTAGGCTCTCTCCGGCCCGGTGAGGACTTCCGGGCTCCGGATGACCGCGTGACCACGTGTGCCCCGGGGGCACACGTGGATGCGCATGACCAGCGGGCGGAACCCTACCTGTATCCACAGGGGAATTTCTCTGCCCCAGTGCAGTACTCAATGGGTCCACCCCCTGGTGCAGCACCGCTGCCACACCTGCCAATGGGAAGTTGCAATCGCTGGCAGCCGCCCTTTACAGTACCGCCGCCGACCCTCCATGGGCCGACACCCCCGAAACCATCCATCTGCCCCCTCCGCAGGGGAGCAGATGGAGGTGGCCAGAGCACCACTGTAAGCCTATGTTTACAGCTGAGTGCCGGCCACCTGGCGGTACATTGGGCAGATTTAGTTAGTATTTTACTGTAAGCGGTGGAGTACAATTCTAGTATTTAAGGCTTAGCTAACTAGCTATCCTACTCACTAAAGAGGAAACCGAGACCTCCGGATTTTACCTTACAACTCAACCTGGAACAGAACGCTCCGCGCCGTATCCGACCACCTTTCCTCCGCAGGAAAGGCGTCGGTTCGGTTAGCTCCGGCGTCGCTGAACGGGAAGTAGAGCCCTTGACCGCCCAAACTCGCCATCCGCGCGGCGTGCCACACGTGGCACGTCGTTAGCTTCTGTTCGTCACCCCCGCTTTTCCCCCTTTGCACGACCACTTCCGTGGCCGTGCACCGAATCCCCAAGCATCCTACCTTTCCCCCTAGGGAAAGGCAGGGCGTTGGGCGATTTCTGGCAGTCCACTACCTCGAAACCCTACCTTTCCTTTGAAAGAAAGGAAGGGCGAAGAGCAGCTACCTCAGGACTTCTCAGACCTGGAAGCGATAGATATACTTCGCTCTACCCGCCCACCGCTACCGGCTATTAGGGACAACAGTAACCGGAGGGTGCTCAGGAACTTTTCTGTAAATACTACAGTGGTCTCTCGACCTAGAATCCCCAAACTTTGGAAGTTCTGAGGCAGTGACAATGCCCCCAAGGCAAACCGCCGGGCCCTCAAGCGACTGGCAAGAAACGCTTGACAGCCGTCTGAAGGCGCTCGGAGAGAGATTGGAGGATGACATCTTTCAAATTGTGAAAGATGTCATCCAGGAAGAGATGGACGAGATCCACGCACACTATTCAGATTTGAAGCTGAATAGCGTATCAAAGGCTGTCCTTGAAGATACCCTAACAGTGCTCCGACAGGACTTCATGAACTACGCCGAAGCCTCGTTCATGCAACGTGCCTGGGACAATCTGTCACGAGGGCTGGGGAAGCGTGTCGACAAAGTTGACGCGCTCCTCCTAGCCCTCCAGGCGGATATTGTCCACCTTCAATTACGCGTCGTCGGCACGCAAGCTGACACGGCTCTGTCCCTTGGAGGGAGGGAGCAGCCAACTCACGAAACTGAACTGGAGTCCACTATCACGTTTTTGTCCCAGAAAGTACAAGCCTTAGATGGGAAAACCCAATCCGCTGACCCCATGCGTGCTCAGATGAGCACGCACGGGGGAACAGCCATGCCCATTGATGATGGCTTCGAGCCACCACCACCCAACACCATACCATCTGACACATCGGTTCCCCTTGGGGAACCTATGGGCGAAGGTGCGTTCCAAGGCCCACTTTAACCTGGTCTCCAGATTTTGAAGGCCAGGGAGCCATCTTTCGACAAGGTGCTGTCTTAAAGGCAATATCGCCTGCAGGATATGCGACCTTAATTGCAACCCTCGTATTTGCGACGGCTGGGAAAGCTCGCCACAAATATCCGAGCATTCAACCCGAGCCTGCTGGACTTCGATGGCCGGGACGCCATCGAATCACTAAGGTTCTTCGCGGAGTTCCGCGACGCTTTTGACGCCACCGGGGTACAGGAGGGAGCGGCGGTCAAGTTGCTACCTTGGTTTCTCAGAGGAGACGCCCAGGTGCACTTGATTTCCTCGCAAAGAAGGAATGCGCTCTTCGAAGGTTGACGAGGTGAGCCCAGCTGGGCCCACGCCGTCAAAACTCTCCTATCATGGTACGCGATGGAAGATGTCCTCTCCGCCGCGTAGGATGAAGTGACACGCGCACAACAACCAGCGGACAACGAGGAGGAGAGTATGTTTGCAGATCGTCTGCAAACATACGCCCTCCGATGTGCCAACGTATTCACAGAGCGGGACTTGGTGAATTACTTCATGAAAGGCCTTCACCCGGGCATCCGCTAGACAGTCACCGTCTCTGTCACTTGAAAAGACGATCAACACCTTCAGGTTGTTCGCCGTGTCGCGCAAGCACACGGTGACACCTTCCACCCCGTTCGCCAGCAGGTGCCCAAGCCCCATCTTGCCCCCACCCGAGAGGGGGAAGGACAGAAGGCTCTGTTGCTGAACCAGCAACAGCACCTCCGCCCCCAGTCGGACTCCTCGTCGGAGTTCGACTACCACGATCCGCAAGGACCGTGTGACCTCACCCCCATGCTGCTCACGGGGGATGTTAGCTCGCTAGCCAACATCCCCTCATCAGCAACGTCCACCTCCGGGACGGAGTCCCTTGACATCTCTGGTCAAGGGAACCCGATCCCGGCCCTATCCCATGAGCAGGTGGCAGTTGCTCAGACCTTGCTTCCCTCCCGCTCCGTCACCTGGACGTGCAGCGGATGCAGGAAGCCAGGCCGTATCCATTACAACTGCCCTTATCTGCCCTTCCAGGTGCATATCTTCTTTGCATTCCAGAACTACCTGTTCCAGTAGCAGCCGGAACAGGTACTCCTGCGAAGCCAGAGGCGCCGGAACCAGTCGCGGTACGCGTTCCCTTCGACAGGGAACGCACACGGACAGGGGAACCCTCTGAAGGGCTCTCCTACGACGATCCTGAAGCGGCCTGCGGCCCCTGAGGGCAGGCGAGCAGTCAGCTTCGTCGTTCCCCAGGAAACCCCAACGCCCGCGAGTCAAGACGTCCGTCAATGCGCACCTCCCCCTCCTCGTTGCGCGCCCCGAACCTCCCCCGTCATCCCGAGCCCGATGAAACAGATACTGCGTCCAGCTCAGAAAACTCACGGCGGGGAG
>JAUBNZ010001726.1:0-10608 GCA_032355485.1 Bonnemaisonia californica | reverse complement strand
ACCATGCCCAGTGGGCATCTGCCTCCATTCCAGCGAATACCTATCCGGAATCCGGTACACTGGGCCATGGCAATAAGGTACCACCTAGGTAGGTTCCCCATACACCCTCGACATCAAAGCCAACGAGACCTGATCTGGCAAGCAACTGCCGACCTCAAACCATTAACGAACCCCAACGCAGCAAACATGGAGCCGAGTGGCATTACGGAGGCAACAGATCGCATCCTCGAAATAACGCCAAGGGGCACCTGGTACCAGTGTACTCCTCCACGAACACCAAATTCCATAGAAATCACGCAGCTGCAAAGATGAGGAGATAGTCCTGCAAGTACATAGATATAGAAGCAGACTCTGGATCATACAGGGGTAATCCTACTTGGGCAACCTGTGCCCCACAGTGTTATCCTTTACCGTAGGTTAGAAGTCTCGTCTCCAGTAAAACCAAAAACAATTGACAATTGGCCATGTGCCATCACTGGACAGCAATGCTGATTCCAGAATAATTCTGGAGGGATGCCAACTTGGAGTTTAACTTTTTTTGTGAAGATTTGTTGTCTCAATGGGTAAGCGAACATCAAAGCCTTTTGTTGTTAAGTCATAGGTTCAATTCACCCTGCGGCTGGATACACAATTAGTTTAGTGTTCATCAAAGAGGATGAAGTGATGAGAAGAAATGATCTAGCGCCGAGGTAATGGGTGTGAGAGACTGCCTTGCGTGCGGCGCTTGCATTTAGTGTAAGCCCGCTGAGGGGCAATAGCCGGGTCCGGCTTCGGGACCATCAATCATAGTGTCGTGGGCTACCTCGAGATTCGAGATGAGACAAGCCTTAGGGTTACCACAGTAGCAAGAGATGTAAGACCGTTGGAGGGTCAAATAAAAGGGTGGAGGCCGGCGTCCTGGGGCGAACACTTTGGGAGGCAGACACTGGGGCTTTGTCACTTTTGTTGGGGAAGATGTTGTCTACTACAGTATACAACGTATGTTACTTGGATATGTCTTGCCAGACAAGAAGAGACTCTCCCCGCACTGTCATTTTAGGGTTTCGAAATCTGACGTTCTCTAGGGAGATACGTAGATCAATCACTTTTATTAAACTTCATGTGTTTTTCATCGTTTGAGCTAGTGTGTCTGCTTACTAAGGTCCCTCAATACCGTTCTGAACAGCCACAAGAATCTGTGCTGGAAGCAGAGGGAGGCAGACTGTGAAGAGCATTTGCATGTTAGCAAAAACTCCTGGGAGATCAAAAATATCGTCTATGAAGAAGTTGGCACAAACTTGGAGGGAACCCATCGGGTCACTTCGGAATGGGGCGCAAAAAGAGCTTAACATTGTACCGCCGGGGGTTCCTTCTGGTAACATGGGTAGTGTGAGGGCATCGAAGACAAGAACACAGCCACAACCAAAGAATGCAACTGGGATCTGGCATACTGGAGGAAGTTCCCCAGGCTGGAGGACACCTGGGGATGCTTCAGGTGCTGCAGAAGCTTCCGCTTGTCGGAAAGATGCCATCGAGAGTAAGCTCTCGGTACTTCCATAACTGTCAGTGGTGGCTACGGCACCGACCGACATGATCAACAGGGCACAGAACGAAAAAATTGTCTTCATATTTCACAGTTTCCGTGTTTGGGTGAGGTTGGAGAGACAGTTATTTTCAGAAATGACGAGCGCGTCCGGAGACGAGGGGTAGGAACTGTCTTATGTAGTAACGGTTCTGTCATGTTGTAATAATTTGCTCGGTACATGGATAGCATCACAAAATGGATATATTTCCCAGAAAAAAACATGCAACGTTGGAGATAGGGTATGGAGACAGGAAACGTTCCATGAAAGGAGCATAGGGGGTATTGGATGAAATGTGCTATTGTGGATAGTGAGCGGGTAGCTGTGAGGAATTTCTGCAGGTGGCTGACATAACGGAGTCGCACAAATAGGCGATACAGGTTGGCAGTTCTCTCAGTGCCCTGTAAATCACAGGGCACTGATGGAGCTGCCTACATTAGTTACAGATTATGATTAGCACTAAGGGAGCCCATCTGTTAACGAAAACTTGGCACCTCTGGTGGCCAACAAAAGTTTTACGATACCCTAAATTATTTCATGAAACGTAGGCCCTGATCGGGTATATCGCCTTATTCCTACTCATGAAACAGACCATATCAGACTATGGATTTTCACATATTCCGATGTGTTCATATATGAAGGTAGGAAGTCAGTGAATCCGTTCAGGGATGTCAGCCCAACTATGTTCGCAGGTATGACATAACCTGAGTGCAAATAACGGTGGGTGCGGGGAGGGGGTAACTATGCTGGAATTTGCATAGGCATTTCCACATAAGACATATGACGGAAGAAATCACCTCCGCATACAATTCCAGTGTTCTTTACGCTGGCAATTGACGAATCGAAGCAAAAAAACAAGTTTCCACCATTGGGTGTTTATACAACTTCCCAGTAAAACGTACATGATACTACAGATCATTCACAGAACGATAACGGAATGAAAGCCTATCCTTATTAATTCGAAGAGTACTATTCAAATGCATATCATATCATCCGTATTGAAATTCAAGGAAGAATATGAAGAATGCAATGCACTAGAGTGTCTAGAATATGATAAACCAATCGTAGAGAAGTGGCGAGGAGTTCTGGAGACCATCAGAAATATAATAACATTATCAGAATAACGGTGAGAGATGGAGGAAGCAAAGCTGGAAATGGAAACCACGGCAATGACTACTCAAAGTAGATAATCACCATCATCAGCATTTAATTAATGAGCTTCAGTGACGGATTTTGAAGGATTTGAAAAGAGTAACCTGAAAGGGTGGTATTTCCTAGGATCTATATCCTCCTCTGGGAGCGAAAGTGAGTTGCTCCAGTTCAAATAAATGAAGAACGTTTATAGAGTTGTAACGTAGGTGGATTTCATCTGTTGCTGACCTTTTGACAGTACTGTTGCCTTGCTGTCTTCAGGATATAACAACAATCTCATTAAAAGCGCTAAATATAATATCAACGCAACCCACATGTGCATCTCCTTCGTCAAGTTTTCCTCCTCTCATTCAATGAAGGACCAGGTTTGTCCGGAAAGAGGTGAAACAATTTTCTACAGGAACTTTCTTGCAGTTCTTTGCCGACCAAACGAATCGCAGTACAGAAGGTCTTTCCCAATCTACGAAGAAACCAGTATTGCAAGTCAAGCTTTTCCGGTATACGAGATTTTCAGGGTTTTCAGCACTAGGTGGAATAAGTGGAAAAGCTCCACCACTGTAGTGCTTTCTGATCTGCCCCTCCCCAGAAGGGAAAAGTTTTGAGTCCACCACATATACACATGTTACTATTACAAGTAGAGATCTAGAAGACTATTCAAGGAGATCTTAAAAGTTGAACAAGTACATGTACCATAATTAGGAACTATCTACAGGTGTCTAGATTGCACCGCTGTGCATGCTAAGAAAATCTGCATGTTACTTCTATATGTCAGGGTTAGAATTCGGGCTATAGGATGACAGGAAGTGACATACTTAATGTGATTTTACTTTGCTGAAATGTTGTAAGTCCTGCTACATATTCTACATACCGGAGGCTATGTTTCCAGTTACTACCTTTCTACGAAGAATGCTTCCCATATTTCGCAGGCTTTTGCCCCGGTGTGCTTTGAAGTCGCGCAGCCTCTCGAGCCCGTCGTGCCTACATGACCGCCAAATTGGTCGGGAAACGGCACTAATGAGATGACTAGGGACCAAGTGGTGTGCCTCACGACACTTTCGAACCGTAACTGTCTGCTTAGCTTAGCGTTCTACAATAGGGGGCTTAGAAGGTGAAGAAACTATTTGTGACTAACCTGTCTATTCTAAGAGCAACGCTATCAGGGTGGCAAATTGGGATTCTGCAAATATTGAGTAAATTAGAACATGTCTTTCAGTGAGCAAAGTAGTTAACGAGACGCAAACACATCAGCAAATGGGTTCCAATCGCTGAGATGCGCATACGTTTCGAGATTCGCTTTTTCTATTGCAAATCAAACAACGTTCAACCAATGAGAACGGTCGAGCCTCCCTCCTTGTCGCCATCGCCACCATCACCGCCGCGGCCAAGCACCTGCATGATTAACATTTCATACCAGTCTGCCATTGGCCACAGCTGTGTAGCAAACCATAAATATGAGAAGCTGTTTACGTCTCAACTGGTACAGTAGACATGTTTCCTCTAGGACGAGCTTTTCTCACACGGATCCTGCACACGAGAAGCAAACTGGTACCGATTTGCTAGCTGATAGCGCTGCTCTAAAGCTGTAATCTTTAGATACATATGTAGAAGGAATCTTGTACTGAAAAATGCGATCATACCTCCTCCTACTTCGGAAATAATAATAAAACTGTTTTACATTCAACCAGGCCATATTTACCGTCTTTCATCACATGCTCGATGCCTTTTACGTAGAGTCCGAAGCGAAACAGATAGCGGAATTCAACGATGCCTGAGCAAATGACAAACTGGAATATTAAGCCCTGCTTCATGAAACCTGGCAGGAAAAGTTTCTGATGTAGATAATGAAACGAATCTTATTATATTAATACTCACAGCAACTATTTTTGGACAGATCTTTTAATACTGTATTTGGTTTGGGAGAACACCGGAAGTGCTTTCCATTTATGTGGGGCATCCCTTCTCAGATAATGTGCCTTCTTTTTTTTCCAGCCTTGCCACGTGGCAGGAAGGAACAGTTTTATTTGGGCAACTCCCTACCTATGCGCAGCGATGGGACAGGGTTAGGTGATTGCCTCTCCCCGACCCAGCTGCGCCATAACCATGGGTCCTCGGCCACTCGGTATGTTCAGTCCAGACCTATTGAAAATAGAAATGGAAAGAACAATTTGACACTCGCGAGCTATGCTAGATAGGAAGCTAGATGCCGCTTGATGCGTAGGGCCACGGAGGTCAAGGCGGGGTTTCATCCCGCCCGTTTCCCGCTCATATGGGCGCCGCTCCGGACCAGTAGTCTCATTCCTTCTCCTCCTGTACTCCGTACAGCTCCATCATTGTTGTTGGCCGGAGCGCCCAGTGATGGGTCCGGCCACGCCCCTCCGAGTAGGGCGGAACAATAAGTATCGAGAGAAAATTCGTTGAACTCTGCCGCCATCCGCGGGGAAATTTCTTTTGCGATGAGTGCAGAGAAGCATAGTCGCCACTCATCCCACGCTGCGCATTCAAGAAGGGGTGTGCTGGGGTTTCCTCGGTGGTTTCACCGCAGAAGCAGGTCGGCACAGTGGAGTTCGGGTTGAGTAGGTCGAGAGTCACCATGGCTTCCTCCGAGAGGAGATGGACGTTGAGGAGGCGGGGTATCGACCAGAATCCACCTATTCGCATCTGGAGGACGGCGCGGGCCCCGAGGTTGTTGTTATAGGATTTAGATAATAGGTGCGTTGGGTGGTTCCAGCCTTTAAAAAAGCCGCCCGTGATTATTCGTGAAGTGCTGCGTGTGGCGGTCCCTTCTCGAACAGTCTGGGAAAGGTGGTTGGCTTCAAACTTGTCGATGGCAGCATAAGTGCTCGGTCGAGTGGACGATGGGTCGAGCAGGTCTCTTCCCACATATTGTTAGAACCATTTTCGGATTCTGCTGACCACATTGTGCTCGTTCTGAGGATAGCAGCCCCGAGGGTGCCGGTGCCTGTATCTTTCGGAGGTCAGGAGTGCGGCCGTCCAGATATGGTTGGAATCCGCGTTGGCCCATTTGAGGGGTTCCAGAGCTTGCCTTCTGCGGCCAAGTATATATATTCCGCGTTGCCTTGCCTCCGAGGCTGCGGGCTATTGCGGATGTGCCTGCGGCCGACAGGCCCAGGCAGTTTCGGATGACTTGGTCCAGTATCCGCTGAAGTGGAGCGACGGAGGCCCGCGTGTGGAGCCAAGCTTCAGCCCCCACAGAGCTGTGGTTGTGATGATGGCGCTTGAAACTTTAATCTTGGCTCTAGGTGGGAGGCGGCGTTCACGGAGGAATTCGGGGGAGAGTCCTGCCAGAGCGCGTGAGGCTTTGGTCTCGCGGCGGGATATTTCTTCTCGACATGATAGGTCATAGCGGACGGCGGTTCCGAGGTATATGTACTGGTTGACCCATGTGACAGAGGTTCCGGAAAGGCGCCCCAAAAACGCCCCAGCCTCAAACCGATGGGCCTTCGGTTTGAGGCTGGGGCGTTTTTGGGTTGCACGGCCATTACACCGCACTCCGCGATTCCGAACCGGAGGCCCCATAGTTTAGCCCATTCGGAGAGACTCTTGAACTGCCTTCGGAGCATTTTGATACTGGACGCGGGTACGACCACATCGTCTGCAATCAGGAGGCCAGCAACGACTGACCTACGTGTGGGCGACAGAGCGCCGAGCGGTGTGCGTGCGTGGTTGCCGGGTGCGGACGCAAGGCCTGGAATAGTGACCCCCAGATTTTCATCGAGCATGGGCTCTAAGATGTCGTTGATGAACACGTCAAAGTAGCTGGGGGAGTCTGTGCTCCCTTGGCGTTCCCCCACCGCTTAGACGAACGGTAGGGAGTTTCCATCTGGCGTACGGACTGAGATTAGGTCGTGGCGTAGAACCGACCCAAGGAGCCGGAGAGTCTGCGGTAGTAGGCCGCCCCGCCTGAGTATATATAGCAGAGCTGCATGCGGAACGCTGTCGTAGGCTTTGTGTATGTCCACGAACCCACGGTAGGTGGTGTGTCCGACATTTCGCCGTCGGTGCAGGACTTCCTGCATGTTCAGGGAATGTTCCGCGCTTTCTCTCCCTTCCCGGAATCCGAGCTGTTCCGGGATGAAGCAGTGGTTGCTTTCAAGAGGTTCCTTGACCCGCATTTCGAAGATAGCCAAGAGGAGCTTTAGCCCGTGGCCATTAGCGCAATCCTGCCGTGTTCGTTTGGGTCGGCGGTCTGCGGATTTTCGGTATCGGTACTAGCAAGCTCTGTTGCTATATGTCGAGGACATTACCAGAGGCCATTATTCCGTTGAGGGATGCCTGGAGTGTAAAACGCGATGCCCTGTGGGGGGTCTGTATCGGGAAGGATCGTGAATGCCTTGTACGGTAGTGTGTCTGGGCCAGGGGATTTCCGACGAGGGAGTCTGGCGATTGCTGAGTTTAGTTCCGCAATCTCTATAGTTCCGGAGATAGACGTGTTGGTTGGCAATATGTTCGGGCACGGAGCGCAGCCTCGTTCAATGAAGTTGAGCTAGGGAGTGTCGTGCAAGTGCTGGGAGGGAGATGCCAGTTTGGAAAAGTGTTCACGCCAGATGCGCTTGGCTGCCACACCCGCTGCGAGGTGTCCTTTCTGTGGATCTAGCACAAGGGAAGTGCTCTGGGAAAGAGGCATGTTTGCCTTTCGATAGAATCCACCCTGGCGTGCTTTGCGCCAAAAGCTTCCCGGGAACTCCGTATAGTCTGATGCCATTTCCGTCATGAAGACCTGGAATGCATCTCTTCTCGCTGAGCGGGTGAGGCGGTGGTAATCCTTTGATGCATCGTTGTACGCTGCTGCAGCTTGGCGCAGATGAGTAGCCTTTTGTCCGGTGGGGGTGCCCTTGAGAAGCCCCTGTCGAACTCGGAGGCCGCCTGTCTCATTTCTTTGAACGATCTCTTGCGCTTGCGTCTTGCCGCCTTGGTGGCGGGCGTGTCTCAATAGATTGGGGGCGGTGTCGTGTGGGGCGTTTGTCTTCTTGTGGGGTGCACCCGGGAGGACGGAGGCGTGGATGGCCTCTGACAATTCATTCCACGATAGAGTGGTACCTAGCACGGCGAAGCAATTGCTTTCTTGCAGGCGGCTGGACGTCTGGGACTCTTCACAGATCCTTCGCGGGAAGGTCTTCTTGGGTGTGATCCATCCTTCCTCGGATTCTTCTTCCGTGCCGCTCGTGGGAGGTGATAGTCCAAGGAAGGCGGACGGTGGGACGTTGATGGAGGCCACGATCGGGAAGTGGTCCGATACGTCGGAGGCGATTGGACGGGATTGGAAGCGGCAGCCTGGGGGGACCGCATTCCGAGAAAACATGATGTGGTCGATGGCTGAGGTTGCGCGCCCATCTCGTTCTGAGCGCCGCGTGGCAGGGCTGCGGGTATGGCTGTAGCTACCGAAGAGCATTTCGGTGTTTCCAGCCATCCGGTCCAACACTGTTGGTCAGATCGATCTGCCAAACTCGTTCCAAATAGAAGCTGACGTTTCGTTGAGATCGCCGAGAAGAATTACTCGGTCTCTCGTTTCGTGGCGTAGTCGTTGTACAGTAGCTTCTAGTCTCCGCCAGAATGATTTGCGGCGACCATTGGAGGAGCTATAGATAGCCCTGAAGGCCGTGTGGGAGCCGTTGGGAGAAGTCAGCATTATCCAGATCTGCTCTCCGGGCACAATATGTGTCACCACGCAGAGGGACGCTAAGTCGACGTGGATCAAAAGGGTCGTACCCCATTTCCCGTGGTGTTTGGTTCCCTTGGACGGTGTTCCAAAGTACCGATACTCCGGTACTGAAAGATCGTTAAATTTCGGATGTATCAGGGTCTCCTGTAGAGACAGGAAGGCTGGGCAGTGTTGCATCACCCATAGGCGGATTTTGGGGAGAGAATACTTCGCTCCGCGTACGTTCCAGGACGCAAGAGTTGCCTTCCGAGTGGTTCCAAGCGGTAGGAGGGTGTGCGGGCGGTTGGGGGATCTTGTGTGCGGGGGCGGCCACGTGAGCGGGTTTCGCATGAGCATGCGCACGGGGGCATGCCATTGGGACAGCTTGCGCAGGAGGGGTCTCCATAGTCCTTCGTCGTACCTCTGTATGTATATATCAAAGCGAGAGACACCCGGCCGTGTTATATGATCCATGTGTCTGAGGCTGGGGGCAAGGCCGAGTGCGCTGATTTCCCCCATAGGGTGGACAGCCTGGATATCCCGCAGAAGAGGCAAACGGTTGAGAATGGGGCTGTCCGTGATGCGGGGCCACATGTCCCGAGCGTGAGTGCACGTGCGATACACATTGGTCTCTTCTTTGGGAGGGCCTCCGGCTGAGATGCATGGTGCGTAGTGGGAGAGGTGGTACCTTCGGCCGAGAGGCTGCGGCTAGGGTTCGGGGAGAACACGGCGGACGTGACTGCTGGGTTACGGGGCAGAAGGGACATCCTTCCTTGGTCCGGGGGTTTCTGTCGAGGTTGCTGTGTCAGTTGGGGTTTCGAGGTTCGGTGCTGGGTTGGTCGTAATGGGTTGGGCAGGTGGCACTGGGGTATCTTTGGGCTCCGAGTTACGGATTATGCCAACCACGCGCGCCAGGTTGACACGGTACCACTCCCGGGCCGAGCTGGAACTTGTTGTTCGGAGCGCATGGGTCCAACGGTTTTGCGTTTTCAAGAGTGCCTGGATTGCGGAGCGAGCGCGATCGGGAGACGGGTTTCGGGGCATTGTCGGAGCGGGTGTGTATTGCGTTAAATGGTTGTACCCGAGTTGGGTCATTGTCGCTGTGGCCAGCTCGGTTGCATCCGGAGTTCCAAGTATCTCGCAGACCTCGTTTGGTGCAAACGAGATAGACGAAACTGCCCTCGCCGGGAGCCCTCTACGGAGAGCCTTACGGGCCTTTCCCATCCGTTCCAGGCGGGAATCCTGCGAAGTACAAGGCTTGTAGTTTTCGGTACTTCCTGCGGGGTGCCAATTCTTGTAGTCCTTCACGGATCTTGGTCAATCCCGACGGATCTACGGTTGTGTTGTGGGGCTTGTGGCGATTCTTTGGAACTGCTTGTGCGGGGATCTGCGTCGGTTTTCCGCTGTTGTATGCAACGATCCCACCCTGTGGGCCAGATTTAGTGTTGGTTTCATCGCGGATATCGAGAGTCTGTGGGCTGACCGCGAGAGGATCGCGTTGAGGGGAGGTTGGTTCGTCGGCCGGGTAGGGAGTTGGGCGGTAGCTTTTTTGTTATTGAAAGTGCTTTCCACCGTTTTCAGTCGGGAGGAGATGCGTGCGCATTCGTGGTTCTTCTGCCGGGATAAGAAGGGAGAATGATCGGCGCATCTTCCTGGGGGCGTAAGGGTGAAATCGCAGGTTCGTTCACGGGATTTGCGCAGAGAGGGGTGTCTGAGACGAGAGGAACGTGGTGAGCTCACAGGTTTGGTGATTCCTGTGACCGTATCTAGATCAACATCTACGCGGCTTTGAGGGTCGGGCGCAGTTTGTACCATGTTGATTGTGAGTCCTTTTCTGTATGAGCGGACCTCCTTTTGTCGCTGCGTCCGCGTGGCATTGATCCCATTTTCTTCCCCAGATACTGCGGTGGCTTGGCTTGCCTTGGAGAGAGGCGTGGAGGGGAGCGAAGTGTCTTGTTTGACTTGGGCAGACCCAGGCGCTGATAGCTGCGGGGTGGTGGGAGCCGCAGAGGGCAGCACAGTTCCACGAGTCCAGCCAGTGCTATTTTGTACCCCTCTAACGCATGGAGGCGCTCATTGAGGTCTAGGATGGTGGCCTGTTGCGACATCGCGAGGGCTTTGGACGATTCGAGGCGGTGAAGGAGGGCTGTAGCAGAAAGTGGCGGTGGTGCTTGCGATGCCGACGCGCGGGAGCGCGCCTTCCGCGCGGAGCGCGGGGTGCGAAGCGGGCATGCA
>JAUBNZ010001725.1:0-10610 GCA_032355485.1 Bonnemaisonia californica | reverse complement strand
AAATGCTTTTTCATGTCCTCCATTCCATCCAAGAGTGGAGAGTGCAAACTTAGCAATAGGCTTCTTCTTACGGCTTCTATTTGCCTTATTGTGGACAACTCCCAAAAGCTCTCGAAGTGGAGCGACTCGTTCAGCGAAACGAGGGAGGCTTGTCGAGATCCAGTTCACTACATGAACGTATTGGCATAGCTCGGCAGCAGTTCGCGTCGGTTAACAGTCCTTCAGCCCGAGATGTTCTCAGCGTAGAAACGCGTACCGTCTTTGTTGATGAGACGTCCGCACCATGACAATTCAGATAGAAAGAAATCGGATTTTGGTAGTGAGATGACCAGACGCTTGGTACGGCAAATCTCGAAGAATCGGCGGAGACGTTTGAGGAGGTGGTCTTTGTCCTTTGCGTAGAGCATAAATCCATCGATCTAGGCCTTAATGTTTCCTTGAGCTCGATGAATCATTACTCAAACTTCTCTTGAAAGTTTTCTGCTGAGTTGCAGCCACCTTGTGTGGTTTGAGTTGGCATGACGACATCATCGGGAGTCATGAATGCGAAAAGAGGCTGGATATCTAGATGCAGAGGTAGTTGCCAATAGCCACTGCCAAATTCAATTCCCGCAAAAGCCCTGGACCCGCGAACATCACAGAGCTCTGCCTCGATATTCGGCATATTCCAGAAAGTCGGAATTGTTGCACTGTTGACTGGACAATAGTCAAGAGTGAGCCGGGACATATCCCGCGGGCGTTTCGGAACTATCAGTGGAGCCGAGACCAATTCAGGAGAGGTTACTTTTTTCAAGAATCCCAGTTTTTTCAGTTATGGAACATAACGGGTCAAGAACATGCGCTTTGGTGCAGGGTAGCGTCGCTGCTTATCCTGGACCGGAATGGAATCAGGCTTAAGCCGGACTCTAAGCAGTTCGATGAAGGCTGATTCTACTGCGTCAAGCTTAATCTTGATAACTTCGGTGAACTCGCGGATTAGTCCTTTGATTGATTCAGCGCCGTGTTCAGAGATTCTCTTCGTGACTGCTTCGTAATTCTACTTCATGAGGATGGCCTCCTCTTCGACTGGATTTTCGGGCCTCAGGTCAAGCCATCCATCGTTGTCATCCAGGTTGTTGTCTTCAGCGCCACCTTCCGCATGGTAGATTCCTTCGAGTACTCGAGAGACAAGTCCATTCTCGTCGCATTTATCCATGTTTTCGAAGAGGGTTGAGACTTTAACGGAGGCTGAGTGCTTTTCGGCGGCGGCGGCAAGAATGTCACGAGTTTAAAGACTGAGCGCCTCAAGGAGAGCGCGGGCCAACAGCGGTTCGCCAGCAGACTGGTCAGTTTCTATCCAGCGATCGCCTCGAAGAATCAGAGCAGTTCTATTACGAATTTGGAGCTCGACGTCGACGGATATAGCACGGGTACACACAAGCTTGGCTGGCTTACCGTCAGGGTTACATGCCGCCATGTCGAACGTTCGGGGACCAGGAAGATTCTCGGGGTGTATTCAACTCCGGCGTTCTTGAGCTCGGTAAGAGTTCGATTATCGAGGATGTTGCCGTCGGCACCATTGTCCGCGCCCACTGTTGAACGGTACTTCTCGCCAAAAGTAGCAGAGGAAAGGATGCTTGCGGACTCATCCAATGATGCCTTGGTTATAGTTCGCTTCCCGCTTGCCTTCTTTCTGTTTCGAAATTATTCGAATATCTTGTCCTTCTCATGGTCAGTGCATTCTTCGCATTCTCGAAAAGTAGTGGCGCTTCCGTTCTACATTGGGCTTCGGCCACAAGCATAGGGGTAGCCACTTTTTGTTTGCTCGGGTCTCGATGAACTCGTACCCATGCCCGTACTCTTGCTTCCCTTTGTTGACGATGAAAGGATATTTACAGTCATTTTCGGTGCTTTTTCGCTCTTATCTTGGCCATAGACTTCGCAGTTTATGGACTCCTGTCTGAAGACTCGGATGAAAGGCTTGACGTTCTTTTCAAGTAATGGGTCAAACTCGACTTGGCTTCGGAGCTCGCGCTTGAGTGCAGGCGGTTGTACACGTGACAAAAGCAAGCGCGCGGTCTTTTTCGAGTTCTGGTCACCGAAATCTCCGCAGCCGATACTTTCGAGGCGTTCGAAAAAGTCAGAACAATAGGTTTTGATTCGGCGATCGACATCCGCAATCTTCATGGGCATGGCGCAGTCAGCGAGGACTGTTTCGAACGCCACATGGTCGACAAAACCTTTTTCGAACCGACGTACGAGCGATTTGAAGTGTGCTTGGACATTTTCGTCAGTTAAATCTTTGACAATGGCATCTTCTTCGGTGATGTTGTCGAATTTTCCCATGTAGAAGAGGGACTTCGGCAAAGTGCGGTCGATGCTGACGGCGTAGGGAAGTGCTTTGAGAGTTGGTAGTTCCCCGTGCTTGGACAAGATTTCGATTCCGCAGCGTTCACGTTCCTTCAGGAACTTGGCGACAATGATACGGTCGACACTGCAGAGCACAGGCGCAGAGATAGGAACGAATACAGACACAGCCGCGATGCTGCTCTGCGAGGCGGAGTCATTCACCATGGCGGCTGGGGCTTGGTGGTAGCTACTTCTGTACGAGAGCGGGTGCGCTAGGGGCGACGAGGAGGGTCGTGTCCTGCGTGTGTTCATCCGCGGTTGAACAGGCAGAACGTTCTGTGGCAAGTGGACAGTCAACACAACCCCTCTGTCGGGGTCTGGGTTTCTCGCCCAGCGGACATATGGATCTTTGGACCGAGGTCAATAGATTGGATCAGATGGGCAAGGTCGGTTTTTTTGGTGTCTTCGTTCTCTGCCCATAAGACAGGGGGACGGATCGTTTTATATACTCTAGCAGCAGGTATGGTAGTGAGTTTAAGTGAGCTAGATCAGTAAACATTCTAAGTACTGTAGGCACTAGATCTAGATCAGTGAACAGTCAGTAAACAGTCTAAGTATTGTAGGCACTAGATCTAGATCAGTGAACAGTCCACGTACTGTAGGCACAGGATCAGACTTCAATTCAAGTCGAAATCACAGAGATGATTGTTCAGTGCGACGGCACCATAAGCGTACGGCAAGACAGTGAGTGTAAGTGCCAGCTGGCCACACAGCTAATGTGACATGCGTGGAGTGGATGTGATGGTTGGGTGACGCTGCATGGAAGCAGCTCAAGCGAGGTTTGCTTGATGTGTGTTGTTATGGAAACATGGGCAGGTCTCTCAGAGGTCCTGGATATTTCCCTATTCCACCACCACCACCACCACCACCTGGAGCGATCTAAAAAATAGGTTTTTTGGAGAACTCAATTGGGGAAGCTCCTCATTACTCGCTCCTAGGCCTGTCCACGGTTCACTGTTGGTCCACAAAACACATTAGAATAGAAATGCGAGGCGAGCCACCATATTTCAAGTACAATATAGGACCCTCTGACATGAACGTAATATAGCCGTGGACCGAGCTTTTGGGGTCCCAGCCATGGAATACATTGGACGTAAAATTGACAAAAAACCGTAAAGGACCGGACTGCACGTCGCAAAATGTAGAAGACTGAGGGCCGTTCTTAACGGCCTTATGTATTTACAATTCTCAGGTATTTACAATTGTTATAATCATTGCTGTCAAGAAAGCTGCCATTTTTTGGTCAGAACCAAGATTACCTAGGTTTAACTTAATGTGTGGAACGGGGAACTCCTTGCCCCTTTATTGGCTGGTGAACTCCCACCTGGCGTACGTGTCGTTCCAATTTGGAACTTCATTTCCCTTTGCCTGCACCAGTAAAACGCGCGAAGATCGAGCTCTCGAGACTCTCCAGCCTCCACATTTGGAGGGCTTCCAACGCTATGCGCCCAAAGGCCCAAACAAGTTCGAAAACAATCGCTCCCGGCACACCCTTGCAGTTCGTATCCAAAAAGTGCCTTTTCAAACCAGCTATTAGCGTGATGTCCGACCCTCCCCACCCCCGAAACCCCTTCATGCGGAACGCAGCTCACCAGAACGCGGTTCAACCCCTCCCCCTCATCATCGTACCCCCTCACCGCCGTGAACGCCAACTCCTGCACTTGCTAATCTAACCATTAGAATGGCTTCAGAGTCAAGGCGGGGAGTCACTGCCGAGGCGGTGCGGGGGACGAGGCCAAGCACCGAGCGGAGCGATTGCGGATAAAGGGGGGGGGGCGTGAACCGAGGGAAATGACAAAAGTTTGTTCGTTTTTGTGTTCGCTAAGTCATAAGGAAGGATCTGTGTTGTGCATAAATCAGGTATTTGGATTAGACAGGACGAAGGGGAAGATGGCCGCAAGATCTAGATGCTCTGCGGTCATTGTCGTCTAAAGCTCATGGAATATCTAAACGACATTCTGGCAGAAAACTCTTCTTTTTCGCAGATGGAAGACTATGTGCGGCGCGGTAAGGAAGGGCTGGAGCAGTTTTAAAATGAAATAGCAGAGCGACAGCTTCGGAACGAATTGGAAGCTAGTGTTAGACAGAAGTGGAAGAAGAATCTCGAGGAGGCAGCAATTCGTGCAATGCAGTTGACTACAGCGCAAAACCGAACGCGTGAGACTATAAATAACCGATCTGTCCCTAATACTACTACTGTACCTGAGTTTTGTGTGAATGAATTTGCGAGGCTAATGGTGATTTTGCGAGACGATCAGCAGGCGAAAGAGGCCGCACATGCTGCTACTGGAGGTGCTCTTACTCGGCTAATTCAAGATTGTTCTGCGAATCGTGACGAACACTGGACAATAGTAGAAAAGAGGTTCAGTGATAATTCTGTTGATTCTCGACAAAGCTTTAGAAATAAGATAGATGATGTGGAATCAAATGCAAGGGCAGTTGTTTTTAGAAGCGGAAAACTTCTACGAGACTCCTATGGAAAGGAAAGAACTGAATGGAATGAACCTGTGGAGAGGTGGGGCGCATCGGGGCAGCATGATCCAGACTCAAGCCGTTTTGCGTGCAAACTGACATACAAGAGCAACGGAGAATTGGCCTTTTTCTTCTAAAAGAGCTTACGTTGTGATTATTGTTTCTGACCTTGGCACAGATAATGTAAAGACAGAAATTGTGGAGTTGATGAACAAGGGGAATCCGAAGGGATATGATGAGGGTCTACCTTTGGCAGTGGGTGAGAGTGGGACCGGTAGGAGTTCAGGGTATCTTTCTAGTCTTTCTAGTGACAGGAAACGTAGGAGAAGTGAGAATGTCGTGTTAGATAGAATTGTTGATGAGAGGGGCTCTGTGGGAAGGGCAATTGGGGACTTTGCGTCTGTATCGCAGAAAATTCAAGCATTCGTTTCAATTATCAGAGAAAAATATGTTTCAAGACGCCCCACCCCTACAATCATCTACGGTCTCAGTGGGAACTGATAGGGAGGGAACAGAGAGTGCAAGAACTGTCCGGGAAGGGAAAGGGGAAGAGGAGCTGATGAGCTTGTACTGTAGCGCGCAAAAACGCTTGAAGGAAGCGGCTAATAACAAAGAGGAAGATCCGGAGCACTATGAAATGTGCTTAGAAAGCTACAAGCGGGCGCGAAACCAGATGATGGGGAGGCAAAGAGATGAACTAGCATCAGGTTGTCAGGATGTTGAAGTGCGCGCTGGTGATAAAGCTACTGCTGACGTACTACATTTGCTCTGCTCTTTTGAATTTGCTCTTCTACTGTTTGGGTGTTTCGTTCTGTTTTTGTTTTGTTCTATCGGTACTGTAGATTTGTAACTTAGTAGTAAGACCATTTTGTCGAGGTGGAGGGCTTCTGCAATTCACCGGTTGGTAGCGGGGACACTAAAGGCACATGTTTACTGCTACTTTTGTTGAGGATATCCTTATATGTATTGTGTTGAAGCGCACACGTAAAATACGACTAAGTAATTTTAGCAAACAAACACGGTAGCTTTAGTACCACTGTACTAGATAGACGAGAAGATCTCCCAAACGGTTTAAAAGACCATGAAGGGCGAAATTGCCCCACCTCCACCACGCCCTTCAATAGAAGCACGGCAACTACCCAATTCTTTGGCTAATTAAACTATTGTCAACTAAAACTACAACAAGTTTTCCCCATCGATAGGTTGCACCTGTTGACTCGCAATTCCAGTGACATTAGGTCTCGTCCGTCCAGATAGTCAGACAAAATCGCACAGTAAATCACGCTTTTCAGACAGAGTGTCAGTTCGCGAGTTTCCGATCGCCGCTTTGTACTCTCTACAGTCTTCATTAGCCTGGCGGTACCCACATCCTGCATCTTCGGTTGTCCTCTCCTTTTCCAACGCAGATAAATCAAAACTCAGTGGTGTTTCACCATTGTCAATACAAAAGTTATGAAATTTCATACAAAGGCAAACAATACGACAGTTAACACTTACATCGAACTCCAGAACATCTCTTACTATTCCCCAACTTGCCATCAGCATCCAAAAATCTTGCTTAATATGCACGCAAAGCTCCGATAGATAGTAGTTGAAAAGGTTTTGATTCATGGTCGCTTGAGAGTTCGGAAAAGGTGTATTTAGTGCTTCAGTACAGAGATATACTTCATCACCACAAATCCAGAACTCCTTCTCCAGTGACCCTCTTCCCAAGTACCAACCTTAGCTGGACACAGCATGAGCCATAGCATCATATGTAGACCCAACACACTTGGTAGAATAGGATAAAAACGGTAGTTAGAGTCGCACAAAGTTTGAACAGGCAACGAATAGTAGCCTTTGCGGCAATAGAACGCAGCGGTTCTTTGTTGTTGTCTTTTTATCTTGATTGTAACCGCAATTCCGTATAGATAACCTACACATCCTGTTAGGGGACTGCATGGGCTCCCTATATAGCTTAAAATCCATCGCAGAATTTCTTAACCATTCAGCTGTCTTAGGCAAACACAGTAGATCCAAAACATACCTTAACGCATTGCATGTAGAGTGAAAAATATCGTAGACGGTGCTGGTTCCCATTCTATAGCTAGTTTGCAAGTCCAAATAGCTAATGCCAACAAGAAGTCTCAGCGTTACTGCGAAGCGAATGTCCGGAGGGATAACCAGATGACCGGAACGCATCCCCATGTCATTCCTTCTCGTTAGTTCCATAGCTACAAGCCTCAGGAGCTTATAGAAGTTGTGGTTCCTCATTCTAAAGGCTCCACGAAACCCTCCATCGCTATAAACAGAAGTGATGTTAGTAAAAGAGACGTCCTCTTGAAAACTTCTTAACGGCTCCACATTCCTTCTTTTCTTAGAAATAGCGATAGAGACATAGCATGAACTGAGGAGGAGATGATATGCCGCAAATGACATTATACCTGCTATTTCCTCCTCTTCTTCTTCGTTAGGGATGTGCATCGTGGTGGTGGTAAGCTAGTAGAGGAGCGTATTAGAGGCGCGGCGTGGTGCTTCCGAAGAAACGCGATTGTCGAGAAGGGAGAGGAGGAAGGTGGCAAGGGTGGCAATGTGGGATACACAGAACTTCTGGAGTGACAAAGACGGCCGCGGCTGAGAGTTTGGGGGATGAATGATGGCAGTCTGCCGTGGAGTTGGATGTCTATTTCCACAGCTACGAGCTGGAATTCCACGTCCAGAAATTGTGGACTCATTGTGGACGTTGGTGCATGGAAGGACCCACTGTTTCTTAATTTTCTTAAGAAAACAAATTGTAAAAATTGTAAATACCTGAGATTTGTAAATACGTAAGGCAGTGAAAAACGGCCCTGAACCACGAAACCCAGCCAATTGGAATAGCAGGACCAGGAGCCTCAAAAACAGACTATTGTGCAATCCACGCGAAACGCCGGACCGTTTAATTTCTGGAAGTGATCCGCTGTTTTCCTTTATTTGCGATACTCCCGCATCGAGACACAACATTAGTCCGATGGACCATTTAGGTCTTCTTCGAGCAAGTCCGTCCTCTCTTTCTAGTTGACGACCGGACCGTTTAATCAGTATTTTCTCAAGAGGAGCGGATCCTCAAAATAGTTGTCTATGAAGGACTTGGCTGTGTGCTGGGACATGTGAGGTAGGACCAAGCTCTCCTCCCTCATGCGAACTCCGATCCTTCGGATGGTCCGTGGCGTAGTTGCTGAAGCCTGAGTTTTTGCACGTGGTCCTGTCCCTGAAGCAGTCCTCAAAGGACCGTGGACAGGCCAACTCACTCCCGACCTTCATCACGACCTGAAAACTGCTTCACCTCGCCGCAGCCTGCACACTCAACTCCGATTTCTTGCAGAGTCACAGCAGTACATGTTCAAACGTATGATAAAATAGTAAATTGTAATAGATATGGTTTTCTCAAGCAGTACTTTGCCATTTTCGGCACTGCTTTGCCAGAGGGAACAGTAGAAACACACCTTGACGAGACTTGTATCGCTTGAAGATACTGCACTGGTAAAATGTGGGGGCAGACTGCCACCACATTTTGCCCATTCGTCCGCGGCGGTGGGACTGAGCCTTGGCGCCGCGGACGACTGGGCATCATCGCGCCCCGTGACGCATCCAATGACATGTCGTACAATCGTTTCTGCTCGTGCTCGTGCGGTCGCGTAGCACTGCAACATGTGCCACACCGCTATTCCGCCAATCACAGCCCCGCACACTCTCCTCTCGCACCGCTCCATCCGATCATCCCCCATTCCCGGCCCGCCCCCGGCCCGCCCCCGCCCCCCAGAACAAGTATCTCAACCAACTGGACATGAAGATCCCTGATGAAATGGCTGATGTGTTTGAGAGGGTCATAGCCGCCAACCCGTGCTTCACAAACATCCAACTGCTGGTAGTTGTTTCCATGGTGCTGAACATCCTGTCGGCCATGGAACAGCTGGTCAGAGTCGCGCAGCCCTGGGATTACTTTATGAACCTCTCAGGCTCCGACTACCTGCCGGCCAACGTGGCGAGCATTCCAAGACTGCTGGGTGCGGAGCACATCATCGGCCGTAGCGATTTCTTTGTGCAAGTGGCAACCAGCAAGGACTTTCGGGACGGCATGCAGCACTCGAGGTTTGATTTTATCTACTATGACACGGCCGTCGGCTTGAAGAACATGGAGCACGAGTTGCAGCACACGTGGGTGGTGCAACCGGTGAAAGAAAACGTGGGCGTAGAGTTTCTGCAGGTTGAGGCGTGGATAATCGCGCACCATATCTTTGCAGAATTCTTCGTCCGCAGTTCCTTCTCCTACAAGTTGCTCATATTGCACTGGGCCAAGCAGGATCCCGAGGAGCATTACTTCCCCATGTTGGCGTGAAACAGATGGCGGTCCAGCAGAACCCTCGCGCACCACGCTTTCCGCGAGATCTTCTGGGACTACAGTGGCTAGTTGAGCGGACAGCACCCGTATTTTGTGGACGAGGAGGACGAGCTGCTCGGGTACAATTTCTACGACTCGCACTTCCTGACGTCGCAGTGCTGGATTGGGCGCAAGTTTCGAAAGCCCAACAGCGCGATGATGGACCGTGATCGATCGCGAACTGAGTGATACCCACGGGCGCTCGGACGCCTCCGGCGTGCGGAAGGGGGGGGGGGGGTGCGAGGCGGAATAATTCAGACGTGACGGTATCGTGAAGCGCCTCTGGCTCTGGATCGCCTTCCTCCTCCACCGCCTCGCGATCCCCCGCCGCACGATCCTCCACCGCAAAATCCTCCGCCGCACGATCCTCTATCGCGCCGGCGAGATACGTTCTCACAACGCTCGGGCGAGCGCGTCACCCACGAATTGCAGAGGCAGCCAGCCAGAATTGCAGAGGCAGCCCGGGATGCTGCTGCAGTTGGTTCTTGGCGGCCAGCGATTTTCGGATCTGCCGAATGTCCCAGGGCCCCTGGGACCGGAGATACCCTCGGCAGCTACCCCGGGGCCAAGGGTAGCTGCAGAGAGCATCTCCGGCGGGTGGGTTTCCCAACTGCGGGGCAATGGTGGCGGGGTCGTCCAGGACCCTGACCCCGTCCTGTTGCCTGGGCCAGGGTTTGATGCGAAGAGCGTCTCCGGCGGGCGGGTTGTCGAACAGCCAGGCAATGGCGGCGGGGTTGTCCAGGACCCTGACGCCGTTTTGTTCCCAGGGCCAGGGGTTGCTGCCAAGAGTGTCTCCTGCCGGCGGGTTGTCGAACTGCGGGGCAGTGGCGGCGGAGTTTTCCAGGACCCTGACGCTGTCCTGTTGCTTGGGCCGGGGGTTGCTACCAAGAGCGTCTCCGGTGGGCGGGTTGTCGAACTGCGGGGCAGTGGCGGCGGGGTTGTCCACGACCCTGACGCTTTCCTGTTGCCTGGGCCAGGGTATCAGGGACTATCTCCCTGATAGTGTCACCCCTCTGCGACACTGACACCAACTAGGTCTAAGCCCTCTACACTGTACCCCCGCATAGTGTCACTCCTCTGTGACACTCGAACCACTCAGTGTATGTCTTCTACACTGTACCCCCCCATAGTGTCACTCTTCTGTTACACTCTAACCATCCAGTGTATTCATGGACCTCCTTTGGTTCACCGCCACCTTCCAGTGGTGGGAAGCTGAGCACCACGACAAGCTGTCTGTAGCTGCTGACAGTTGGAAAGTGCTCAATGCACGATAATTTAATGTTAGTTATAATTACGTAGACTACGAGGAACTACGAATAAGTAAATAGGGCACTCTGATTAGCAGAGTGAT
>JAUBNZ010001724.1:0-10612 GCA_032355485.1 Bonnemaisonia californica | reverse complement strand
CACCAGAATGACGGGTGACAAATTCCTTCTTCGAATTGCGTAGATCATGCCAATAGAATTTGTAGCAGTCAGGACCATCCAGATTGAACTTCTTTTCATCGGAAAAGATTATATTTTTCCACTCATCCATCAAATGCGTGTGCATTGCATACCATGTCACACGTCTAGTTTTGTTGTCATCAGTCAGAACAAATATCTTGTTCATTTTTTCATACTTGAAAATTCCCTGACGCTTGACCTCCCTCCCAACAGTTTGACGGCTCACCTTGATTCCCAGATTTCCCCTAATTTTGCTGCAAGATCCGCTTTCCTTCCATAAATCACACTTAATCCCTCTCCTGTCAGCATTAGATAGGATTTTCAGGCGACCAGGTGACCGTTTCGTACCGTACCCTATAGGATCTCGTAGGAAGTTCGCAAAAGTCTTCGGATCGCGCTTAATTTTGCGTACAATTGCGGCTGGAGTCAACCCTTCCCCGCTGAGGCAAATGGTGGATAACTGCTCCCTTCTCGCCAATGGCTTACCTCGGCCCATGACGCTGTTGGTATAATTGAGCACGTGTTAGGGGAGGGGAGGAGAAGAGCTGCTGTAGGGCCTATATTAGTATCGAGATACTAATCCTAGTGCTAGGATAGTGGTACTTCTTCATAAAATGGCTATCATTTTGAAAGACTATGTTGAAGCAAAAAAGAGTTCTAGTTGCAAAATCCCTAAATTTCATCAGGAATCGTTGATATAGCAATTTTAATTCAAAAGGATATATTTGTGGACGGCACTGTTCTTAGTGCAACAAGGAAACCTTCAAAAAATACCAAATTGAATAAATTGCTGTCCCCAATCAAAGCCTCACGGATCTCTCTCTGCCCTGTCATTTTTAGAGTCCTGACCTGCACTGCTCCCATCCCCACTTCTGTTCCCCCTGTATCACCTGTATTGGTCTCTTCCCGATTCAAAAAAGCCGTCCCGTTGAAATACGCCTGATGCTTGTAAATAATGGGTTGCAGATTTGGCGTCAGTTGCCCTTCTTCCCACTGGCCGTTGGTATTTAAGGTCATACCGGTAATTATCATTGCCTTCCTTGCATAGAAAATTCCATCCTTGTCCCTCTGTCGATTGACATCTGCTACGGCATCGGCCGCTAAACGCAGGAATAACGACTTTCCGGGGTGGATCAATTTTCCCGATGAATTATTCCACCTTCCGTCTAGGATCATCTTCATCTTATACTCCTCCCACCTCTTTGGCCAGGCCGATTTGATCTTTTGGACCTCGAAAGAGTCACAGGGCTGCACCAGGTCAGTTGTGTTTGGCGGAAGATACCGAAGTTCGGTGTTAACTTGGGTAGCTACCGCTCCTGCCTCTGCCATCAAAGCATGGCCGCTGTAATTGTCAATAAATAGAATCCTCTTGCGTTTGTTGGGAAGTTTTTCAATCACCCTTCGCTCCTGAAGCCACTGAAAAAACAACTTGCAATCCATCCACCCCTTGGGTCCTGAGCGGTAGGCAACACCGGGCACAGAATCTTCCACTCCCCGAATGGGATAGCTGCGCTTGTCGTTTTTGGAAATCATGAAGGGTGCCTCGATTCGTGCATCCCGCCCGTCACTCAGCCTCACTAGCATCGTCATACCCTCGCCACCTGAAACGACGTCGGTGTATTTCACATCACTGGTCCCACTGAAACCAAGCGTACGAACGATATCCATGGTAATAACGAAATGTGTCTCGTCATCATTACACAAATCGTTCTCATCAACAACCTCTTCTGTTATCATGCATTTCATTTGACCAAGATGCATAGCCACTGTAAGTTCGATTTCAAGCTATTTTGCCAGGCTTAAGAGGGGTTTACCAGTATGTGCTCTACTGACAATAAAGAACCCGTCGGTGAAAGACTGAACCCAATGCGCGTTGATCTTGTCAAAGAGCGGCTTCTTTGCCCGTCGGTCAATCATGTTGCGACTGTATTTCGGCGAATTAATGTGCTCCAGAACATACAAAGCGGGTGATCGAAGATTAGAGAGGTTGAACGTGACACCGAGCTTTTTCTGAGTCGGTAAAATTCATCTCGGACATCTCGCTGGAGTTCGTCAACCCACTCCTCTCTCTTCCGCCCCCGGCTCGGACTTGCTTTGATTTGTGCAACTCCCTTGCCGTTTTTGCTCACTCTTGTTATCGTTGTTCCTGTTCCTCGAAGAAGCACCGATCTTCTGACGTTGACCGGAAATGTTGTCCGGTTCTTCCACGGGCGCATTGCCTTTTTGATATTCGCGTTATAAGTGGCACGGAACAGAGATGGAAAATGCTTCACGGCCTTACCTGAGATCCCTCGCGAGCCCTCTTGGTCAAAGGTCTTCCTCATCCTCGACAGAATGCTTGCCCTTTGAGCAACAGTATGGACAATCTGTGGGCTTCTTTTTTCTTCTGTTTGCGATGGTTGCTGTGGCGGACGAACTTGAGTTGCAGTGTCAGGTGAGGGCAACGTCAATTGAGACAGTGAATGAGGTTGAGCGTTTGGAGAAATTGCATGCATCATTTGGAGTTTTTGCTGCATGCGTTCGACACGCCGCATAAATGCAATAAATGGGGATCCAGACACCATTAATATAACACCGCTACGAATGAAAACAGAACAAATGGAAGTGAGGCGGTTTGGTCTGGGGTAGGGAAGTGAGCGGAGTTTGTCTCTAGTCGAAAAAGAGACGAAAAGAAGTGAAGGCTTGTTTTCTGGAAGGCCTGAGGAACCCCCTTTATTCTATGTTGTACGACTCCAGAGTCCAGATTGTGCAAAAAAAGAGCGAGAGAATGGGACTCCAAGGTGTTCGGTTTTCGAAGCGCGTTAGCGCCCACCTGTCACCGCGTGTACTTTACAGCTATGTACGAAACGTGAACATGTATCAAAAATGACATTATTTACGTGCGGTCCTAATATCGGGGCGCATGATTAGGTGTCACTTTCGCTATTTGCGTAGTGACACTAAATTAATGCTGACATTATATAATGCAAGTGGTGTACTGTACGGGATACTTTTCATAGCGACTATGGGCCTTTTTTTATCGTCGTAGATTCTAAAAATACTCCCAAAACGTTTTTTGCTGGACAGATATCCACTACCAGGTTAAGATCTACCTACTCATTGTTCGATGGGGTGAGATAAAGCGGATGTCTCTAAAATTGTTTACATGATTGGACAATGAAAATTGCTTAGTCAATGAATCAACAGGAATGTACTGGGTTTGGGTGAAACCTATATTCCCTAAATCTCGAGAAGAAAATGCGCTCTTGAATGTTTCGAGATCGATCATTAGACGTTTTTCAGCTGCAATTGATTCTTGAGTCTTTTGAGATTATGTCGAATAGTGAAAAAGATTGTTGGTGCGAATGATGAATGGTATTTTCATCCCCAGCATCTTCTCTAGATCATGCTTCAAAGTGAAGTCCATGTCGAAGTGCACCTGCTAATGCCATAATCCTAAGACAGATCGGTTAAATCTCTTGGACTTATGTTATAACCAGTATATTGGTTGGAATATGTTGCCCTTATCTGAGAGGAATATGATGCATCCTAGTTGGGATGAGCCATTAAAGTTGTTTCCAAATGAAGCATCAGAGTACTATTGTAGTCTAGAGTACACTTTAAGTCTCAGATAATATATATCCATTCGAGGATATCGAAGAGGAAGGGTACATCTTTCCATCAAGTCGGTTATAACGGCATTAAGAGTTTTGATGTACTTGAATGGATCACCTTCAGACATCTTTTCAGTAATCTGAGCTCATTGTGCTACAGCATAAGAAGTATCTGGCCTTCTTTGTGTAACCAATTCTAGTTGTTCCTTCAGAGATCGGAATTCCTTCAATGAAGCACCTTTTCCTAGCTTTTTTAACTTGCTAACGTAACGCTTTTGATGTATTTGAAATTCTCCTTCCTTGGTTTTGATCTCGACACCAGCGAAATGGACATTGTCCCATTCGCGTTTTATGCATTGAAAAATTTCCTCTGGTCCTTCGGATAACTTGGAGAATGAACTGCCTCCTGCTTGTAGAGCATCGTCGACGTATGTGGCGCAAAGTTCAGAAATCCTGTCCTTGTACAATATGAAGAATAAACTATCTCCGCTGTCCCGAAGTCCATACAATGGATTAAGAGGTTTCAAGACTAGTTCTAAACTTCATCTTAGTCCTTGGAAGGCTTGATGTATATATCCCGTTTGAAAATTTCGGTACTTTGCAGATATGCTTGGGTAACATCAGTAGAGAATAGTCTGAACCCATAGATTGATGCGATTCCAAGAAGAATTCTAGTGGACTGTTGCTTCGCTGTAGATGTGCCATGAACTAATGAAGTCTTCATCCTGTCCCTATAACCTTGAAACACAAACCGAGCTATCCAAGTTTCTCTTTTCGTACCAGAAGTTTAGACGGAAAGTACGAATCTTCCTCCAGGTATGGTAGATCCGTCCGGAACTTCGGTTTTCATTACAATTTTCCACATTACGCTATCAATTAGGCCATTGATATTTTGCGTAATGGAATTGAGCTTCACGTGGATCTCCTGGCTTGATAAAATAAGAAAGTTGTCCTGAATAGGGACTTGCCGACTTATATTTAAAAATTCTAACATTACATGCAAGAAGCTTGTACTCTGGTTCTCTGACTCAACTTGTTGTGAGTCTTGCAGATAAGGCTTAACTTGCTGTGTATTGAAAGGTCCTTCCTAACTTCTTTCAGCGTCCAGTGCTATTATCATGTTCCCGTATACAAACACAACTTTGTATGATCCAATCCACTCCTTCTATTTTTCCTATAGATGAGTACTTCTTCATCAATGGAGTATGTTCGATCAGAAGCAACAGGAACATTCTTAGTGAGCCCATTAAGAATTCTTCTTTTGGAAATGATAGTGTTCAACCAATTCTAATGCCTCCAATCGTTCGCGTTGGGCTTGGGTATGGATGCTGATTGGAATCGAGGGATGATACTAAATACGAGTAGAGATGGAACCAGCGCATTGTCTTCACTTGTATCGTTTATTGCTTTCAATGACAGTCGAAGAGCTATGTCTTCACTTAACTGAGGGAAGTTCTTACGAACTATTACCAATATTTGCCTTAACGGGTCATGGAGAATTCCACCGATTCCTATTGAGTTGTGAGCTTTGATGCCGGATATCCTGACTTGCAATCCGTTTTCGTCCGATAGCTCTTTCCACCTCGGAGATGTAAATATGGAACCATAATCTGTCAGAATTCGAATCGGATAACCAGTATACATTGTACATCAGCAATCAAATGGTGCCAACCAGACTCCTCGAACATTCTGGCAAAGGGGTAGAACCATGTGAGTCCATGAATGTCGCTGATGAAAAACTTGTGGCGGAATCTACAACAGTAGAACAGCGGTTCCATCGACAAACATCAAATCAATTGATAGTTCGTTCCCGAAAACTAGATCTTCTTCTGAGGGTAAAGATGCCTTGAACCTGTAGGATCAAAGTTCAAGTCCTATACCAAGCAAGAAACAACGTAAGGAGTTTCTATAGGACTGTCCTGTGATGGGGCCGGTAGTGTGGTAGACCTGACAGGGACAGAGGGGAACAAGGAGAGAGGGATGTTCATGAGAGTGATTGTGGAGGCTCAATGAAGAGACTCACGCGCGCCGAAGTGGGGTGTAAGGTCCACGAGTCGCGGGTGCACCGATCCAGGCGAAGGATTGGTGTTCCTGGCACAATCGGTGACGATTACAAGAATGCATCGAGAGCAAACAGCGCCGCGCAGGGTTAGCTGAATTGTCACGGAGACGGGCGCGGAAGCGCGAATGGGGGTGCAAAACAAATAATACAGTCCTCGGGTGACCGCGGAGGCAAGCCAGGCGTGATGCAGAGACTAAGCTTGAAGGGTGGTTACTTGGTGCCTTTAGTGATCGACCAGCAGGTGAAGCCCGTCGGCTATTAATTAGGGAGAGGCGCTGACTGTAATGATGCGTAGTGCATGCCATTACTGTCAGGAGCCGGGCTGAGCACCGGTGCCATTACAGGGGCACCGATGCAACATCGAAAGTTGTCGAGTGGCTACCGTAAGCTAGCCTACTTTCGCGTGCGCGCTCGCCGGTTGCACTCGTTTACCATGTTGCCGCACTTTGTGAACTGTGCTGTCATGCGGCCATCGCTCGCGCTTGAAGTTATCGCCGTGGACACTTGTTCGACTCCCTACTTTTGGGGAGTTTTTTTTCCCACAGAACCTTACTGGAATTGGTGCAGTTACTTGGCATGTATCGCATGTTTGCGAAATAGTCTTGAGGATCTTTGTAGTATTATGCAACCTCCGGAGAACTGAGTTTGCCTCTACACAGGTCCTAGTTTCCTCTCGGTGGCAGCCCTGCGAGAGGATGGTAGAGCGACTCCTCCGTGGAGTTGAGGAGAAGAGGCACCCAAGGGGGTGTGGGAGAACAGAGTATCGTTATCTTATGCTTTAAGGATACTCATGACTGGGCGGTTGACTGGGTCACGCCAGAGGATTGTATCTCCACCTGGTGGCCGCACAGGTGGAGGGTTGATGGGGAAGAGGTTCCGCACCCTCCCAGAACTGGGGAGGGGGTGACCGGGGAGATGAGGGACGTCCCGCTCAGAGGGACGTCCAAGATATTGGTCTGAAGGGAAGAAAGTGGGTCAACCACTCCGACTGTGGAGGTGGTTTTGGCTAACCGAGATTGTTTCTTTCCCTGGGAGGGGTAGAACCCAAGTAGAGGGGCAACCACAGTTTCTCCACCGGTCGTAAGACCGTGAAGAAGCCGGGAAGATGAAGCATTCTTGGAGCTGGCTCTCCCGACAACGGGAAGGTCAAGGCTGAAAAGATGGGGGAAAGGGCACTCGGTGGTCGAACTGACATGGGTAACCTAACTTGTCCGTCCCCCTAGGGGACGACGCACTACTTGAGGCGCAGACAGTGTTCCTTCCCGTGCCGCAAGACCGGGATGGAGCAGAGGTTTGGTGGCCTTTTCGAATGTCAGGCTGTCCTTGGAGAGGGTTGGGCTGACCATGGCGTCGTTCCACAGGCGGGGAAGATGTGAAGATGGGCCTGGATGGATGATACGCGAGCCTCGGGGAGCCAACTGAGCCATGTAATCTAGTATGTTTCTCCCTGCTTCCGGGAGAACGCAGATGAAGGCGCGGAGTTGTTGTTGCACAATAATGTAGATTCAGGGGGGACTCACATACCAGTTTATTCCTTCATTCACGCCGATAAGCTGAGTGATATTTATACGCGGCTAAGATAATTAAACTCCTTAAAATAATGAAAAAGAATAAAAAGTCACAATAGGTTCAGTCAGCCAATCAGCCGGCTAGCTCGGATTCCTCTGATTGTTATTGGTTGGCCGGGGATTCTTCAAACACCCATCTTGGGTAGCAGAATTTCCACATCGTTAGAATTAACCAAAATTTAGGCCACCCGTGGGGGTGGCGGTTTTAGAACCCTCATCCTACCCACCCTGGAGCGGTGGATGGTAGCCCGGTATCCTAAGCCAATAACATCGAATCAACAGGACACAACGGCAGTGGGGTTGTTATGATAAAGTTCTCTGCCCAATAACCCATGTCGATTGCAGACAGGAATTACAGTAATAGTGGCAACCAGTACAAACCTCACACTACAGGGAGGGGTGGGTTAATACATTTGTAGTCTCCCTTGGGTTACCGACCGATTTACCCCCTTCTCATACCTTTCAAAGAACTTTCGCACTACAATCCATCCTAATACCCCTGATCTGGGGGTGATTACAGTGCCGAATCAATGAATTGGTGCCAAATGGTTCCCCCGGCCAAAGAGCGAGGGAATTAATAAGGCCAATTCATCGGTTATCCCGTCCATCCGCCTTAATTCAATCGAATTGGGCAGGTGGACGGGTTTGGCGACCCTTCCCCGTGAAGGGTTGTCAAAAATATCTGTAGTACCCCTGTACGGGGTACTACAAAGATAGTATTTATTTTCTTATTTTGTAGACACACGTGTACCTGTGAGGGCACAAGTATGTATGGTAACTATGAATCTACTCCGGCTCGGTGAGGACCACCGAGATTCAGATCTCCCTTTGGCCACGCGGGGTAGGTCCACATACATTGGCGGCGCCCCTGAGGTGCACTCCAGTGCCCCGGAGGCAAAGCCGCCGGACCTGACACCACAGGTGTACCCGCGAGAGGGCACTTGTGCCTACATATTTTGCCCCACTCCGGCCCAGTGAGGACCACCGGGCTCCGGATCACCGCGTGTCCACGTGTGGCCAGGGGGCACACGTTGATACGCATGACCAGCGGGCGCACCCCTATCTGCCCCCACAGGGGCACTCCTCTGCCCTGGTGCCGTACTCATTGGGTCTGACCCCCTGGTGCAGCACCACTGCCACACCTGCCAATGGGCAGTTGTCATCTCTGGCAACCGCCCATTACAGTACCGCCGCCGACCCCGCTCGGGCCGACAGACCATAACCATCCATCCGCCACCCTCCGCAGGGCAGCAAATGGAGGTGGCCCGAGCACCACTGTAAGGTTATGTTTACAGCTGAGTGCCGACAACCTTTCGGTACGTTGAGAAAATTTAGTTAGTTATTTTACTGTAAGTAGTGGGGTACAATATTAGTATTTAAGGCTTAGCTAACTAGCTATCCTACCCACTAAAGAGGCAACCGAGACCTCCGGAATTTTCCTTAAAACTCAACCTGGGACAGAACGCTCCGCGCCGTTCCCGACCACCTTTCCTCCATAGGAAATGCATGGGTTCGCTTAGTCCCCGCGTCGCTCTACGACCCGTTCAACATCCCTTGACCGCCCAATCTCACCATCCGCGCGGCGTTCCAAACGTGGCTCGTCGTTAGCGTCTGACCGCTCCCCCCTTCTCCCCCCTCGCACGACCACTTCCGTGGCCGTCCACCGGAATCCTCAAGCACCCTACCTTTCCCCCTAAGGAAAGGGAGGGCGTTGGGCGATTTCTGGCAGTCCACTACCTCGAAGGCCTACCTTTCCCTTGCAGGAAAGGAACGGCGAAGAGCAGCTACCTCAGGGCTTTTCAGACCTGGAAGCGATAGATATACTTCGCTCTACCCGCCCCACCGCTACCGGCTACTAGGGACAATAGTACCCGGAGGGTGCCAAGCAGCGTTTTCTGTATGCACTACAATTTGGAGTGAAGTTTAATGCAAAGAACCTTCGCGTTCTGGCAATTTTTCTCGTCGCAGGGACCAAGCGCGAGTCGTCCCATGCCCGTATGTTTCACCCTGTTGCAGAGCAGCTGATATCTGCAAAGATAACGCAGGATGAATCCAATCGTTTTTGAAGGATTTCGTACTGGGAGCCGTACGCTTACAGGGACTCTCCAGCTCATCCCTGAGATGGAAGCCTACATTTTGAAATGTTTAGCTTACTATCTGGGTGATTTGTCGTGACAATTTAGGTCCAGCGCCTTAAATGGAGATGATATTGAAAATGCCGACGAGACGTACTTCGTTATCAATGTTGATAACGGGCGAACTTTCGGTTTTAGCGGCGCTGAAGGGGTCAATGGGCTGATATGGCCTCTAGTGGTGAAAGTATGGCCATGGTGGTGAGACTATGTGGTGGAAGGGATTCGAGGATAGAGTGCGCTTCCATGGTGTTCAAAAATAGGGACCGAAACTATCCCATCAGGGGCGTGCTGGACGATGTTGTGGGCGCGTCATATCGGACCGGTCCGAAAGTTATGATGGATACAATTCTCAATCCTCAGTGGATACGAGAAAAGAAAGTGAATAAGAGTATTCCGAAGAATCGGAACAATCGACGACGCGTTTTTATCTTGACAACTGAAGTGGGCATAACTCAACTGCTGAGCTGATCGAAGCTGCAAGAGAAATCAGAACAGAGGCTCGTTATTTCCCACAGAATGAAACACATCATATTCAACCGTGCCACTCATTCGTTATTCAGAAGATCAAGAGCGTGTGGTCCCTTCGATGGGAGGAGTAGAAGATGTCTATGATTCGAGAGGGAAAGTGTTCTCCAGCTTCGACAAAACTGTACAGCCCTGGAAAGCATGTATTTTTGAAGCTTGCCGCGGAAGCCATCCCGGAGCTCAACCAGAAACTGGATGACGATGGGCCAACAAATGCGTGGAAAGCAATGGTACGAACGGGTATGGCCATGACTCTTAACGGACGATGTGAGGAGAGGCAGCTGTTTCCAAACCTACTAAACATTCCATCCAAGTTTCGAAACTGTAGTACCTCGCACGGGGTGCTACTATGGATGCTTGATTTAGTGCCCCCGATTTGGCCCTGTAATCACCCCAAAAAGTGGGTGATAGGATGGGTGGATGGTGCTTAAAAAATAATAATAATTTTTGGAAAAAGGTATGAAAAGGGGTTGGATCGGTTGGTAACCGAACGGATACTATCACTGTAAGAACGCCTCCTCCCTGTAAGGGGAGGGGTGCACTGGTTGTCAGTATTACTGTAAGCCCTTTCGGCCCTTAAAATGGGTTGGCAGGCAAGGTCTACAATCATAATAACCCCACTGCGGCTGTATCGAGGTGGATTGATGTCATTGGCCGAGGATAAGGGGCTACCAACCACCGTATCTCCTG
>JAUBNZ010001723.1:0-10612 GCA_032355485.1 Bonnemaisonia californica | reverse complement strand
CACATCTGAGTAGAAAATATATAGGCGTCAGTACAATGTACGCACAAAATGTACGCTAAAATGAGATATTGTACGCACAAAGTACTATTTTAGGATTTCTCAAATCACCTTTTCTGCGTACAATGTACTCTAATTTTGGCTTTTATTGATTTTCTCAACGCATCCAAAATTTATTGTACGCACAAACTAATCGCGTATTAGTCGCGTTTTCACTAGGTACTATATTATTAGGGTTAGGGATTTATCACAACACACATTCGTATGATGTTCCATCATTGCTGTTGTACACCAGAATCCTCCTCTTCTTCTCACTACTAGAAACAATATAGACTCTCTTATCAATAATGGAGTCTTCTACCAGTTCAACTACAATTACAAAACAATATAAATGTCCTTTTTGTCCTCGTTCTTTTCCTGTTTCTGGTCATCTTATTCAACACATTAATAAAAATCAATTCTGTATTGGATTACGCCATACACAAGCTTCATTAGATTTTAGAATGAATTCATCTAAGAAAAGACAAGCCGCAAAACCAAAACAACATAATAATAATAAAAAGAATAACAAAAGAAATCGCAAAAAGAAAACAGATAATAACAACAGTAGTACCAACCAAAATAATGATATCAACACTACTACTACTACTACTTATTCTTCTTTCTTAAGTAGATTAGAATCGGTATCACAATCAATATCAAATAATATTCAATATAATAATAATAATAACGATGAAGCTCATGGAATAATAGAAGAAGATGAAGATATTGGTTTTCATTTTAATGATCATAATATAGTTGATATCAATAATAACGATAACAATACTGATGATGATGATGATGATAATGATGATACTGGTTACCTCATTTCGGATCCTGCTGAATTCTCTACTATTACTGATCGAGGTTCTAACTATCAAAATAAGAATAGAAAATCATTACAAGAACTCAAGTCTCATCAAGAAGCACAATATTTTCATAAATCTAGACAAATGATCGAATTATTAACTACTCTAGAAGATAATAATAATACTGATGATGATGAAGTAGAATTTATGGAACAACAAGTTGAAACATTACAACAGGAACTAGAACAATCAGGATTTGGTATTCGTCTCGATCATTTACAACAAAACAACGAAGATTCAACACAATCAATCCAATATCTTCTCGATTTACAGTTACAAGAAAATGAAAGACCAAAAGTTCCTTCTAGAATAACATCTGATACTTTGTTTGATAAATTTTGTATAACATTACTGAATTTACTATCAAAACCTTCAAGTCGTCTTTCACTATTTGATGAGATCATCGATCTTATCTTATCATCTATTTCTAAAGGTTTACGATTTCCAACAAAAGCACCCAAAAGAGCAACAATATTAAAACGATTATACAAGAACTTACACATGGAAACATTAATACCACAAGTATTCCAAATTTCTGCACCATCTTGTAATCGTATTCTCAGAGGTGTTAAATATCGAATATTGGACGTATTTCATTCTCTTCTTTCGGATAAAGAACTCATGAAACAATCCAATCTTCTAGTAGACAAGACCAACCCATGTGCTAAACCTAAAAAAAGCAACATGGTAGATGATTTGGACACGAGTATGTTCTACAAATGTGCTTACAAAAATCATATTAATAAAAAAAACGATTTCCTTTTAATATATAACCTTTTTATGGATGGTTCATCACAAGGTGCACATGGTAAAACTTCGATTTATCCTGTATTTATGACACTTGGTATATTCAATAGAAATACAAGAAGAAGTAGTCAAGCGTGGCGTCCACTTGGTTTTTATACAAAATCATCAACAGGATTATCAAAAGCACAACGAAAACGATTACAAAAGAATCAAAAGAGTTCATGTGGATCTCTTATGGATGATCATAAACAATTAGATGTCATCTTTGAGGAAATAGTCGCAATTCAAGATGCTGGAGGTTTTCTATATCTATGGGATACAGGTATTAACGATCAAGAGAAGATTATTGTTAATATGAAACCTGTTCTTTGTCTTGCTAATGGTGATGGTGAAGGTGGTGATGGATTCACTTGTCATTACAAGTCAGGAAGAAATCTAGGACGTATACATCGACAATGCGATTGTCCTTATGATGAAGCTGATAATCCGGATTATTCGTGTAAATGGGTACAAAAAGATGATCTCATTGAGGCTGTCGAACGTAACGATCCTCAGGAATTGAAAGAATTATCAATTCATCCTGTTCAGAACGCATTTCATCGATTAAATACAGGAGAGTTACCTTATGGGAATATATCATATGATTCTCATTCTAATATTGATGATATGAATGAAAATAATAATAAAACAATCACCAACAAATTACTTGGTGGCATTTATTGGGCAACACCACCAGAAGTACTTCACGCAATATCAAAGGGTCTATTTGAATATGGAATTGGTTTTCTTGTGAAGGAGATGCTCACTGAAACATCTCGTACAGTGTTGGATGATATTGTTCAAGACTTTTCATTAAATCTACTTCATCAAAGTGATCGTGATACATTTCGATGTCATTTTCCAAGAGGTTTTACTGACTTAACAAAGATTACGGCTAGTGAGATGAATGGTCTTATATTTGTTCTCATGTTGACACTACATTCAAACAGAGGAAAAGAGGCACTCAATAATTTACAATCATGTTCGAAAAAATTTACAAACAAACAAATGGAGGAATATATAACATTATTGGAACATTTGTTATGTTTTCTTATGTGGATGAAGAAAGAGGATGGATATCGTATGGACAAGAGAGCTATTTCTGAGTATGATTCAGCAATTAGACGATTATTACACAGATATAAATCTGTCATTACTCGAACTTCAGGACAAGGTTTGAAAATTAAAAAATTTCATCAAGTATTACACATGACCTTCATGTTGGTATTATTTGGTGCCTTCGCCAATTCCGATGGTGGAGATTGTGAGAGACTTCTCAAATCGACTGTAAAAGAACCTTATCGAAACACACAAAGACGTGTTGAGACAGCACATATTCAAATTGCAAAAAGAAACATTGATATACTTGTCATTACAACAGCATTTGTTGCTTATAATTGTCAATTATTACAAAACAGTAATGACAATGATGTGGAAATTAATGAGGAAATCAGAAAATTACAAGGAACATGGTATCGACTTGAGAGAGATATTCAATTGGGTATCCAGATTTTTTTAGGTTATTCGAAAATACCTCTTGGAATAACATCACCTACTCCAAATTGGAATGTTTTATCGTTCTTATCAGAAGGTTTATTGAAATATTTACCCAATAATACATCACTCAATCTCTATACAGAACATAACAGGAAACAAGTCTTATTTCGTGCTCATCCTTCTTACAGAAAAGGTCCTGAGTGGTATGATTGGGCTATATTTGATTTTGGCACCTATCAACGAGCTGGACAGATCATGTCCTTTGTTGATTTAACTAAAATCAATGAGAAGGATTTACGAAAGATTCCAGCACTTCGTAGTGATCGAATTTATCTCCCACCAGTTGGATCACATCGTGGTGGTTATTATGCTGTAATCAATGAATTGAAAAGATTGAGAGGTTCTGATAATGTTACTGGTTCATATGAAACAGCATCACATTCTGAGTTGGTTGGACATGGTATTCGTGAACACAACAGTGCTGGTCAACTATTATATTCATTGGTGAATGTTGAAAGTATATATGATGTATGTGTGATTGTTGATGATAATACAGATGACGAACCATTTTCTGTTTTGGAAGTTCGTCCAAAACATCAGTGGTCATCTTTATTTGTATCTATTGAAGATTTCGAAGAAGAAGACGAAAATCCTTATCAATGTGATGCAAATAATCATGAATTAGATAATAATGATTTCATATAAAAAAATGAAACTACGATAGAACGGAATATATCTTTTTCTTTTCCAAAATATCTTCTTTTCTATATTTTAAAATGTTTTATAAAAGATAATGATAAGGCGGTCAGAAATCTGATCTAACTGTTGTTCTTCGACCTATATTTATAAATGAAAATTACATCGTTACATTCCTATTACAGATGATAATAAAGAAAAGTGATATCACGATGATAACGGAATATCTCTTTTATTTTATCTAAATTTCTTCTTCTTTTTAATTTTCAATGATATACAATATAGAATGAGGTGGAGGTCCTGGATCTGGTTTTATTATTGTTCTCTTATCCATATTCGTGAAATGAAAACTTTCGTAGATATATTTCTATTACTAATGATAATGAATATAAGTATTATCACGATGACAACAGAATATCACTTTTATTTTTATCTAAATTACTTCTGTTCTTAATTTTAAAATATTAAGTGCAAATGATTCATAAGATGATTTTGTTGTTTTTTTAAGAAAACCCCATATTTCTGAAGTTATTTCTTCTTTTAATTCTGAATAATGATTTTTAACTAGTTTATCAAAAACAGATAACTTGATAGTTATTAATCCATATCTTTCTATTCCTAAATTTTCTTTTGAACATAAATGATTGGAATTTAAGATATTTAAAAGGTGAGAACTTGTTTCAATTTCCTGAATTTTATGTAAGCGATCTTTTCTTGAAAGTAAATGATCTATTTCAACATCACTTAAATACTCAAGACTTTGATAATCATCAGTGTATTTTTCTCTCTCTATTAACGCATAATTTGTTCCAAAAAAGCGATTCATGAAAGATTTTTTTTCTTCAGTATGAAAACGCTTATTATTTAGAAGTCCTTTATTTACAATGGCTAGCAATGAATCTATATCATTTGGATTTGATATATTCTCAACTTGACCATATTCGCCCAATGTGCCTTTCATAGCCAACCAAAAAGGATGACAACCATAATTTGTGCCATAACATAATGTAGAAGACTCACGAAGATGAGTATAGGATACAGGAATAACTAAAACAGGAGTTTTTTGAGAAATAGAAAGACCAGATAAATGACAAGTTGAACCACTCATAATAAAGTTACTCTAATAATTAATATAATATTGCATTATAATACACTTTTTTAAAATTTAAGTCAACAAAAAAGCTCTTAATATTAATTAAGAGCTTTGATAAAAAACTAATAAATTTTAATTATTTTTTTTAATTTTTTTTAATCTATCTTTTAGATTTTTCTTTAAAGATTTCATTTTTAAATTAGGGTCTTCAACTGTATGCCAAAGCATAGCATTAGATAATTTTTCTTCAATAAAATCATTAATGGTTTGTTCATCCCATTGATGGATTGCTGCCATTTGTAAAGCAGTAAACTCAAAATCTGATTTTATTTCATCCATAAGTGCAGGAGAAAAACCTTTTACTATATTCCAATTTTCTGGTGTTTGAATTTCATCAAATACCGATAGAATCTCAGATTCCATGTCTCGTTCTACCATATTGGTATATGCCATATTTAAAGTAAAAAGAAGTTTTTCATCAATGTATTCAGGAGTGTTTTTCTCATAGAAATTAAGAACAGCTTCATGGTCTTTGTTTTCCCAAATAGCTTTAAATAAAATAAAAATAAAAGCTAAATCATATTTATCAATATCATATTTGTAGAAAGCACCAGCCCAAGGAAATGTTTTTTCACCTAAGTAGCTAGAAAAATTATGAAATTTAAAATGAGAATCAGGTTTTGATAAGAATAAAAAATCTTTATCCAAACTAGGAATTTTATTTAAAAAGCTTTCATTTTCAAAAATATTTAAAAAATCTTTTTTACTATTAACAACTTCCATATACGAAACATGTTTATCTTCTTCGTTTTCAATTTTATGGTCAGCATAATAGTAAGGGAACCAATTTTTGTTATTTTGAGATGTTTCTAAAGTAAGAAAACGGTCAAAAAGTACAACAGAAAATGATGGTCTAATTGATGCGTATTCATCTTTAATTAAATTTTGAATAATAGGATGATTTTTAAATTCTAAATGTTCAATTTGTGGAGAATTTAATACAACATCATTCAAAATATCGCTTGAAACGTCACTAGTATGATTCATTTCAGCATATGTTTGACAATCATAGCCATTAATAGCGAAATGTGAAGTTGACTTATACCAACCTTTTTTTACCTCAACTACGTCACAATTTTCTACAAATTTTTCAAATTTACCAAGCATTCCCATTAATTCAAAACGTTTTTTTAGTACATCGTGATCAACAACACTAATCCACCATAAGTCAGTACAAACACTTCCCAACTCACAACTAGCATCATATCCAGCAATTTCTTCACCTTCTTCATCATACTGCCAATTGCCAAAAAGAAGGTTTGATTTGTCTTCAGAAGTAATTTTAAAGCTAGGGCATGAATTACCAACAAATGAATGAAACATAAATTCACTAGCATATGATTTTGTTGTTTCTAATAAGCCATAAAATTTGTTAATATCAAAATCATCTTGAGCTGTAAAGTATTCTCTAAAATCATTTTCAATAATAAGTTTACCAGAAGGAACAGGAATAAAAACATCAAAAGGTAAAAAATTAACACTACAAGCATCTTTTATATAAAACTCTTTACCATTTGTCCAAAGAATGACTTCAGTATTACATTTATTACAAGCATGGTTTTTTTCTAATTTTGCAAATGCAAATTCTTTAACTTCAATAGCATTTGAAACGTTTTCTACAAGTTCTAATAATTTATCATTTTTTCTAAGATCCATAGAATGGATTGCATGCATAAGTTCATTTTTAAAATAAAGTGGAACCCCATCTTCTTCTTGATATTTTGATTCAAAATGACCATTAAAATTAACTGTTATTTTTCCATTTTTAATATTTTCTCGAATTCTATCTTGAATAGAGAATGTATCAACAAATTTTCGTTGTTCTTTAACCAAAGTTATTTCAGTAGTGTATGTGTTTCCATCATAACTAATAAGTCCAGTATAAACACCATTTTTTGTATCTAATACAATACAATCATTTTCTTCTAAAAATTCTTCAAAAGTACAATCATTTTCATCTGATTCAGAAATAAGTGATTTTAAAGTATCATAATCAACAATTGTTAAAAATCTATCATCAATACTAACATATCCTAGAATACCAACTTCATCACTTTTATCTTTATCATAATCAAGATCATGAATAAATGATAACGTTTTTTTGTAGCTATCTGAAAATTTAAATTTTAAACAAGTATTTCCAACATATGGATTAAAAACATTCATATCCTCATAAAAAGAAGCTACTTTGAAAATATCACCAAAAGAATCAGGTTCCTTTAAATAACGACTAAGATCATTAGAAATAATAATTTTTCCAGAGGTGACTTTGAAAGAGTATGTTTTGCTCATAATTAATCCATATAAAGTGGCTTTTAAGATAGTGGTTATTCTACATTAATATCAAAAAAATGCAATAAAAAAAGCAGGTAACACCTGCTTTTAATTAACAAATAAATACTTATTTTTCAGATAGGTAACGTTTTAAATTTTCATTATAAGCAAAGATACTTCTATCAGTTTTATCTCTTCCATAACCACCTGAGATAAGGGGTTTTGAATCTTCATAAGATGTAATTAGAGAACTAATTTTTAAAAGACGTTCTTTTTCAGTTAATTGTAAAAATTCTTCTTTCCAAATTTTAAATTCTGAATCTTTTTTCAGTTTTTCTTTATTTTTTTCTTGTTTTTTTCGTTCTTCTACAATTTCTTTTGAAATAACATCTTCGTTTGAACGAATTTTACTCAACCCAACAACTTCAAATTCATCTTTTAAATCGGTTCTTTTTACACCTAATTCAATTAAACCTAAATTAATAGACGACATAGGTACTTGAGTTAAATCTACTAAATTATGAACAACGGAATGTTGTTCTCCAAAACCACCAAAATAATCAGCTTCAACCTCAATATATTTTTCAATCCCAATAGATTTTAAAATAGCGGCAATGTTTTCATGAGTTTTTTGAACATAATCATAATAATCTTTAACTATAACTGCATAGCCATTGGTAACTTGATATGCATACCCTTTTTCCCATAAAACTTTTAAATCTTCTGAATCTTTAACTACGCTTGCATCAAATGAACAACTCATGATAATTCCTGTTTTTGTTAATATTTAATAATGATATAACTATACACAAAAATAAAAAAAATGTCAATAAAAAAGCCTCAATAAGAGGCTTTAAAAGAATAATTTTGTTATTTTAAAATTCTGATTCTTCATATTTAAATTCATTTTTAGACAAATGGTTAATTGCATCATTAATAGATAAATCAACAACATCTTCTATAATAGCTTTGCCTCTAAATTCTGCATTCATGATTATATCAATGTTATCAATATTAATTTGTTCAGAAGATAATGTTATTGAATCTTCTAATTTTAATGAGCATCCTGTTTTTTCAAGAATTCTTTCTAAAACTAGAATTAGAATTGTTTTTCCATCAATATCACGTTCAGTGTCTGGTAATTTTTTTGAACTGCTTAAACAATTCCATAAGTAATTTATATCATACCCATAAACAACCCATTCAGCACTCATTTGAACTAAACCTGTTTTATCCATTTTATTAACAACTTCTAAAATACTATCAGAACCACTAAAGAAGTCATTAATTGAATATAAATCATAAGTTTGAATATTAAGTTCAATATCGTGAACATCATCAGCAAGTATAGCTGTTTTAACATCTGAGTGTTCAGCTCTATTATACATAACTATTTTTTGTTGATATTTCATAACTTTATTGAAATCTTCATTTTCAATTTTTTGTTCATCAATGTATTTTTTAACATTATCAATTGAATTTCTGGACTTTAATTCATTTTTTTCAGCAACTTCTATAATTTTACGTAAAGAAACACCAGAAATAGATGCTTTGCCTAAATAATCAGCTTTAAAAATTAATTCCATTGTATCAGAATCTAAACCTTCATTTGTAAAAGTTTTATTTCCAATTACAATATTTGATTCTAAAGAAGAAATAAGGTTAGCTAAAAAAGCAACCATATAGTCAAAAGCTTCAACCCCATTATCACTGCGAAGTTGTTTATCTGTATCAATAAGATTACGAACAACATCATACCCATAATATAAATATGTAAAAGCCATATTTCCCTTTCCTAATGCTTTTGTAATACTATAAGCACCAGTGTAAAAATCCATGATATGTTCATAGTCTTCAGTATTTGTTTCTGTATGAATAGCATGAGCTTCATCAGCAAGAATGGCATCAACAGGATTTGAAAATTTATCAGCATCGTACATTGTTATTTCAAAGTTAAAGCTTTTAATTTTGTTAAATTCTTCTTCACTAAATAATCGCATAATATTGCCTTGAATTGTGGTTATAATTGATTTTATTAAGATTACATAATAATACTACAAAAACAAAAAAAAGTAAAGAAAATAAACAAAAAAAAAGCATCTTATTTAAGATGCTTTCTTTATGATTAAACTTTTAGTTAAGCTTGAGCTTGTTGTTGATCATCTGGCATTTGGTGAAATTTACCTTGACCAAGAATTTTACGGCTTGATGGATCAACTTGAATTACATTTTTGCCTTCATAAAACATAATATCTTCCATTTCAGGCTGTTCTTGTTGATTGTTATCTATCCATTTACGACCAGTATCACGCTCATAACTTGCCCATCGAACACTTACATCAATAAATGCACTAACTTTGTTTCCAGCTTTGTTTTCAGAAGCAAGCCATTCATTCATGCCAGCTAAATAATGAGCATCACGCCCCCATACACGAATACGAGCTTTATGAAATTGTTTTTGTTGATTTTGACCTTGACCGAATGTGCGAGTAATGCCTACAAATACTAGACCGCTTTTACTATTGCTGTCCCATTTGAAACCATTAACAAAACCTTCAACTTGAAAATAATCACTTGGGCGTGGAAGAATATCACCATTTTGAAGTTGTTGCTGTTGTTGCTGAGTCATAATAACACCTATATTTTTAATTGAGTTGCCTAATAAGTTGATAGAATAATACAATAAATTGAAAAATATATCAAACAAATTTAATAAAATTTTAAATATATTTTTTAAAAAGGAATTTTGTCATGAAAATTAATATCAAACTCAGGAACCTTTAACTTAACTGGTTTTTCTGGTTCTTCATTAGAACTTTCTTCAATAATAAGAGATTCTAAATCAGAAGATACACTATTGCTACATTCATTTAAAATTAAACGTGCATGTTTAATGGCTTCAACCTCTAAAGGACTGGAATTATCTTTAAAAGTACAGTTTTGAATGACAAAAGGAACTGTTAAGTCAATTACTAGTTGAGCATAATTTTTAGACCATTTTCCACCAATATTTATATTATTATTTAACCTTTAACATTTAAGAATATTATTTTCTTAATTGGTAATATTATTAATTGTGGTATATCTTATAAGTTAAATATTATATTATAGATTTTGTGGGTGGTTTTTAATTGTTGAATAATATTGTCGGTATGTTTAACCCCTTTTATATAAGCAACGCGATATTTTGTAAGGTCTTCTATATCATTGATTACAATGTCGCGGCCTTTTTGAAAAAATGCCATCGTTTCTAACTGATAATAAGGTGTTGGCACTCGGACTAATGTTGGATGTTCATTAC
>JAUBNZ010001722.1:0-10613 GCA_032355485.1 Bonnemaisonia californica | reverse complement strand
CCGTTTGCCGTTTGATAGTTTCATACCTGACCTTCTCTATTCTGTGCGTTCCAACTGTGTCCCATCACTGACCATCTCGTCTTTATGTATTCAGCGAATTCCTTCAAATATGTGTTCAGCTGGCATAGCGCAGCAATAGAACCTGATGGCGGAGCGTTGGGTTCGTTACCATGCTGAAACACTCAATTGATGTGCTGTTCTGAGTCCTCTAGTTCTGAATCCAGTACTCCCTCCTCACCAAGCATCTCATCCAGAGGCCGTAGGTCCTCTACCACCATACCATGAATGAGTACGCAACATTTCATAACTTGGTGCATAAAATGAGAATACCAGAACTTACTGGGTCGGGTAATAATTTGGAACTTTCTATGAAATCCCCCGAATGCTCTTTCCACGTCCTTCCTCTGGCTTTCATGTTTCTTTGCCATGTGAGCTTCTTTTGGTGAAGTGGGATGGGAAAAAGTAAGCACAAATATCGGGTACCGCGGGTACATGCCGTCTGCAATCCAGAAGGACTTGTACCATCAGCCATGGTGTTGCAGAGTGGAAACCAGTCAAACACCGATATGTCGTTATTACATCCCGCCATGCCGAAGAACATGTCCCAAATGTAAAGGAGATCGTCGGCCATAGCCTCTAAATCTATAGCTGGCAGTCCTCCTTTCCCTTTGTATTGACCATGATGTGCTGTAGGGAAATGTTTCTACAGCCATTTACAACAATCAATACTCCCCAACATCCCCGGGAACCCCATTCGTGCTCCTCTTGAAAGAAGAACATTCAACTGCACCCTGTCAGGTTTGGCCAGGTACGTATCTTGGAAAACATCTACAACAGTTCGGCAAACTTTTGAAAGCATAACAGTACTGTTGATTCTGCTATTCTTAAGTACTCGTCCATAGAATCAGCCGCACAGCCATATGATATCATTCTTAGTGCGGCTGTGGTTTTTCGGAACACATTAAATCCATTCCGTCCGATACCGTCCCCTCTCTGTGCTGGAAGAAGGCTGATCTCTCGCAAAGGGCGGTGCATATCTTCAAAAAGATTGGTCGGCTAACTCGGAAACGCTGCATAAAGTCACATCACCGTACAAAGGGCTGTCAATAAAATGTGCATCAACTTTTGTAGTCCCTCTTCCCGTTTCCCATCCACCTTTCCTCTTCTCCCGGGGTGAGAACCGCCATGCCTTGGGTCAATTTACTTGTCAGATGAGCTGTAGAGCAGTGCGCAAAGAGCGGCATCAATATCATCATCCTCGAGGACATCAATGATAATGTCCTTGTCCATTTCGGTACGATACTGTGTGTGTGCAATGGGTCTCTTTCAACGAGTTCAGGACTTGCAGGAGTGGTTCCAGTTGCCTCCATATGAGTCCAATACGTTTATTTGGGAATTTGAGTGCACCTCGAGTGGGGAACAAATGGACTAAGTCAGCTGAGACTAAATGTTTAGGCCAAATGTATAAGATACTTACACGTATTAGGGCATTTCGTCATTTGGTACAAGCGAGTGGAGATGCTCTAATAGCCAAATAAATTATGAATATGGGGTTGTACTCTTGCCGTGGTGTGCGGTGCGATCTTAAGCATACTCTATTGGGCTGTTTTCCTGAAAAAACATATCGCCATATTAGTGTGTGCAGAGTGTGCAACTTTTGCACTAATGAACAGTAGACAAAGGCTCAATACGATTGGGACTGCGCCCCGTCGGAGGAGATTTGATACACGTTGCTAATCCACACTGTACTTGAACTCCCGCCAACGCATAGGCCAATCCGTGCCATTCTGAGAGAAACAGATCTGCTAGGGATTTTCTGAGCACCAAAGGGGCATTTGGAGCACCCAACGACAACCGTTGTCCAGTGAAGGCGTTCTTTAAGGCCATAACGCCTCTTCGAGCCCTTGAACACCTCGGGGACCCCTCTCTACACCGAATTTCAACATCTCCCCCGTTTGGCCTCTGGATACCATATCTGACCCCTACGTCTCCAGCTGCCCAGTTTGCAAGAGAGCCCCTCTCTTCCCCATCTCCTACGACACCAGCCGCGACTAACCCGTGGATTCCGATGCTGCACCACCCCAATACACAACTCAAGCTTGCCGACCGTCCTGCATTCTGCAATCTTAAGGATATGGCAGCTCTCCCGGAGTATGAGCTTTACAGACAGGGAGGGCACATTTCTTTAATCCTACGAAGCAGGCAACAGCTTCCACTCGTAGCTCCAGGCTCTGTGTTCCTGGACCAAACTGATATCTCCGTTTACAGAACAGAGTGCCCGGAACCTCACTTAAAGAGGCCCCTCTCTTCCTGTTCTTGACTATCAACCAACGAGGCTTTTCTACGTTATCTACTGACAATATGTTCACAACCGACACAGTAGGTAGGGGGCAAGCTCCACAGGGTAGTCCCCTCTCTACCCAAACTGTAGGTAGTAAGAACGCTCCACCGGGTAGTCCCCTCTCTACCAAAACTGTAGGTAGTAAGAAAGCTCCACCGGGTAGTCCCAATCATCACAGCACGCGGCAGCTTTCCGTACTGCCTCATGAATTCCAACGACAATTCGTCAGGATGCATCAATCTGTGCGGATGCCAAATCCCGCCATGGCCTTAGCCGCGAGACTCTTCTTCCGCGACTTCAGGGGAGAATTACGTAGTCGCTCTGGAACATCTTCATGAAGTCGAGGAACGGCTTGCCGAGTCCAGTCAACTTTGTCCGGCTTTCCTAACCACTGCAACTGCCTAAGATGCCATCATCAGTTTCCCCAATGTCGAGCATCCTCTCAACCATTTCAAACTTAGATTCCAAGTGCGCAGCTTGGTTCAGAAGTTCTTCAGACACTATCTGCCCATCGAGGCTAGTCCGATACGACATACAGCGCGCGGCGTGAACTATCTGAAGATAACCACCGTTCAATCCTGCGACCTCATAAACGCTATCTCTGAAAGCCCGCGTAATGCGTCGAGGACTGATCCAGCGAAGAAATAGCTTATGCCCCTTATCTTGGGCGCGACGGACGACCAAGAAATCTCCAACGGTAAAAATTGGAAGCATCAGATTGGTCTGCTTGTTGTGGCCAGCAGTTTGATTTCGTCGGTTCGCAGTAACGCGAACAGAAACATCTTTGTGCATGTCATCCAAGGCCAGCTGGAGCCTTTTCATGTTGATGAACTGCCGGACAAGGAAAGCGTCAAGAGAGACTGGAGCGGATGAAGGTGAGCGACGGACGGAGAAAGTTAATTGATTCGGCGAAATTACCGTCATTACTTCTAAGGGGGTTCTGCTGGAACCGTTCGGGTACTTCCCCAGCCTCGGTAGGGGGGCTTTGTTAAGCGTCGTCATCACCATGTCGATAACCCACGGCCAATCATGCGAATTCGGACATCAGTGCAGTACATGATGAAAGGATGAAGCGCATGCAGATCTCAACCGTTCCGTTAACCCACGGGGAGTACGCCACTGTAAATTTATGGCGTATCTTGTGGAGTTCGGAAAGGTCCGTCATTAATTCATTCTTGAAGTGCGAACCCAGATCGGAAACCCAGTAGTGCATGTTAGTGACAGCTCCACTCCATCGATCCAGCTCTTGTGCTGCAGTTTCTGCGTTCGCTGCTACGCTTGGGAAAATCGAGAGGTAGGTGGATAGGTCATCTCGAATAACTAGGCAATACTTCAGACCATCCAAACCAATGCCGAAGTAGATGAAAACAAAGTAAACTACCTCGTTCGGGTGCGTTCCATGTAGCGATAATGAGAGGGGACGGGGAACAAGCCTGCCTGATTTAGCGATGATACAGTGCAGACAATGTGCCACCAACTCACCAACATCGTCATCCATCTGTTCCCAAATATACTCCTCCCGTAAAATAATCTGTGTAGAATCAGCATCCCGGTGTCCGCCAGCTCCGATATGAGCGACGAAGATTAGCTTCATCTGAAGTTCAGTGTCATTAGGATCAATCCAGACACTGCCATTCCTGCGCAACAACCCGTCGGTTGCCCTTGCCAGGCCCACAAGTACAGGGGAAGACACCAATTGCGACTGCTGGACCATAGCAGCAGACAGCCTAATGAAGTCAGCATGTTCTGCTGAGGCAACAAAATCTCGCAATCTAAACAAAGTGGCCTGTCGCCTTGCACAGAGACGCTTACCGCGGTAATCAACATACCATCTCGACATCGTATCAGCCTCGACGTTTTCCTTCCCATCCACATGTTCAATCGCGTACATAAACCGTGACTGGAAAAGGGCCCACCGATGTACCTTGTTAATGATTTGTCTCCCAAATGACGGCTTTAAAGCCACCGGATAGTAGAAAAACAATAAGTTTCGGTGATCGGTGGAAAGATGGAGGTCGTTTTCGCATGCCAACATGTAATCCAATTTTTCGAACGCCTAGAAAACAGCACAAGCCTCTTTCTCTAACGTGCTCCAATGCTGCTGGATTTCATGGAATGCAGCGCCCAGAAACCCCAGGCGTTCATGCATCTGCGCACTCATGGCTTTGTGCAAACAGTCCAGAGCAAATTGAGTGACTACTTCAGCCCAGTATTCATCAGATGCATCAGTGTAGGTGCACAACGTCTTACCTAAATTGCGGTGTGCCAGCTCGACGGCAGTCCTGAGCTGCCCTTGTAAGCCCAAGAAATCTTCTGAATGTCTCCCGCCCCAGGGCCACTCTGAGAGACGAATGTTCTGAACGGAACGAGACGGCTTCTTTCCTGACAGGGCATACGCCAGCTCGAGAATCTTGCGCAAAGGTTCCACGCAAGTTGCAAAATCAGGGATATAACTGGCCATCCACTGAAGGCAATTTGTGAGCATTCGTGGTAACAGGAGTAGAACTGCTCCCTGAAAAAATGGTCCGGAAAAATGCTGTGGCTGACAATAGCATTAAGACAGGAGAGATGTGTACTAATTTGTTAACGGTCGGGCATCTTCGTTTAGTGGTTGTAGTTTACTCTCCGTGATAGCCTACGGGATTATTGTATTATGGAGAGGAGAGCGTATCGAGACGGGCGCTTGGTCCCGCCGCCTATAAAAGGCCCCGGAACATCCACTAGTTTGGGAAAGGTATGGCTCAACTGGAAACGTAGAGAGAGGCCAATACCACATACCTAGACCTGAAGCCGTGTAAAGAAATTTCAATCGTTGCAACAGGAGTTTGGTTTCAGTTCAAGGTGTATGGTTCAAATACGCTTGCGTATGGGCAATAGTATGCTGCAGGAAGCTGGCGGCGGCCCACGGAGCGGCAATTCAGGCGATGTCGAGCGTCGGGCTACTGTATTTGAGCCCCTGGGACACTCCGTTTGGAGGAGTGTGGATCCAAAGAAGGCTGCGTTGTTTCTATGGGAACGCAAACGATACGAATTGGAGGTCTCCGAGATCAGAAGGAAATTCCAAACATGCAAGTCGCTTCCTACGATGTTGTTCGCAGTCCAGGGCGGCAGGCGGGCAACTAAAAATCGTGCACCGTAGGCAAGATGGTAGGGTACCTAATAGTGGCCCCCTCCTCCGGTCAAAGTCCGGAGAGGTATGTTTCTATCCTTTAGTCTAGCTAAGCAGCTGATCTCTGCACAGTACGGCATGCGAGGATGCCCAGCAATCCCGCGCCGGCGGCGACGGCGGCGCAACATACTAGGCACATTAATTTAACTTGGGTGGCAGCTGACCGCTCGAAATTTACAGTCCTGCAAATCTTGCAACCCACTACCCACTCTGCAGCGCTCGACTGTTGGGAACAGATGTAAGCATCGATTTGGCGCTCTAGGAAAACATGCACGCAGTGGTTGCTTTAGAAGAAGTGGCACCCGATACGGACTTCGAAGAGATAAACGGACGCGACATCGAGAAATATGTTAAGAGTATCGTTGTGTCTCAAGCCCACAAGGATATAGACCCAACGAAAATTGAGAATGCGGTTAAATCTGTAAGAGTAGACGTGGATATTGCTGATACAAATGCAAGGATATTGGAGTTTGTGTTCGACATATTTCGAAGCCTGGAAGCTGTTGGGTACGAGACGTCCAAGGCCCATAATCCCAAGAAGACTATCCGACAGATTCAGGATCATATGTATCCGAGTACTTTAAAAGCAAACATGGAAAACTTCCTCGAGCACCAAGAAGGATTAAACAAGGATCTGAAGGGCTACGTAAAGCTCTTTTGTAAAGAGTGCAAGATGGTGGACAGAAAGCCGAAGAGTACGAGAGGCACGAATAATGTAAACAGGCCAGGATCTTTGACAGGTACACAAAATAACGTTGGTAAAACAGAAAGCACCAAAACAAATACAAGGCTTCTGGAATTGATACGGCTGTGGCATCTGCATCAGGAAAGCCCGGCGCCGAGAAGGAAAAATTGAGACTGGTTTGCTTAAAACCCTATACACAAAGCGAAAAGTGAGAGACACTCTGTACTTAATGAATGCGATATTACTAGAAGAGAAGAAGCTAAAAAACTTGTCGTGGAGTTCCAAGCACAGAAGATGTCTGCCTCTCGGTTATCAGGATCGAATGAAAACGACCAAAGATTGGCCTCGACTAAACTCAACGCAATTTTCGCGGGGGCGAAGACCAGACTGATTTGCGCAGATGGCGGTTCCGATATAAACCTGATGGATGAGGATCTGTAGGCAATATTGACTGCACAAGGGGCCAGTATAAAGGCCGTTGAGTTTCAGCATCCGTGTAGGTTTGGACTCGGCACTGCGACGTGTTGTTATTTAGGAATGTCACTCAGTGGCACTGCCAGGTCAGCGCAAGTGACTGTCTGGTCTAATCGTTTTTAACACGACGGATGCTCGGGATGAAGATATTTGTTGAATGCAAGAAGCTCGTTAGTCTTACTGCGGAACTTATGATAAGGCATGGAAAGACCTTAAAGCTTCATAAAATGGAATGGCTTGTTACTGCTCAGCCCATGTCAGAGCCTTTAATTAGCAGGCCAACAATGTAGGCACTGGGTCTAAATACGAAGGAGATACTGGCAGCCTCATGTGACCGACTCAATGGAGATGTAGACATCGAGATGTTAATGAAGTCGGAACAGGTCAATTGAGCAAAAGTAGCGGCCGTGAGAAGTGACGAGGTATTCCATTCAGATGCCGCAGCCTGTGACGACGCCTATTTTTTGGTGAGAATGAGGACGCTTTTGCAGACATTGGCATTGACTCTGAAGAAGCGATTGAGGAAGCCCTAAAAACTGGATATTGATGCAGTAGATATTGGTTTGGATGAGGCAAACAAGGAACGCTTGGAGCGTATGTTGGAAAGGTACGGTGACGTTTTCTGCTTGCGATTGGGCCGAGACCCTCCCGCAAAGGTCGAGCCGATGAAAATCCAGATGAAACCAGTGGCGAAACGTTTCATAGCAAAGGCTCGTCGGTATCCTCAACAGCAGAGGGAGTGGCTCAACAAGGCCATCTCAAGACTGCATATCTACGGGTTAATTAAACCCAATCTCAACGCGAGTTGGGCTGCAGCCCCATTTCTTGTCCGAAAAGATAGTTCTTCCAAAGTCTAACATTTGACTATCGACCGGTGAACAACGCTACGGCACAGACCTCGTGGCCGTTTCTGCACGTAGAGTCAGAGATAATGGATCTAGCGGACAGAAAATACTTTGCTACTCTTGACTTCGTTCAGGGTTACTGACAGCCCCCATTGCATGAGCACTCACAGCACTACTTGAGTTTCATTACGCCGAAGGGAACGTTTCAGTCGACCCGAACTACACAAGGTGCGATGAATGGCGGGTCCAATTTTTCTTCTAGAGTCGAGCCGTGTTTCCAACTGTTGCGGGAGAAGTATGCAAGAGAGCCGCTTAAAGCGTGGTTAGATGATTTCCTCGCGCATGCCTCTACAATAGAAGAGCTTTTCGATATCCTCGAGATGTTCTTAAAAATATTTCAAGAGAGGAGCCTGAAGTTATCAGCGAAGGAGTGCTTTTTCTTCGCGAAGGGAATTGGTGTGGCCGGATAACTGAGGAGGAGGGCACCCGTTTTGACCCAGCCAACCTCAGTGGTTTGCAAGATTTATTCCTCCCACACACACAGCAGGGGAATTATGTGAGTATATCTATTGCTTGCAGTGGATGGCTACATGTGTGCCAGACTTCTCTGAGCGGATCGCACCACTGCGTAACATTTTGGAAGCCGCTTACAGACCGGCCGGTTCCCGCACGAAGAGGTCAATAAGGTCGATGACACTCTCCGAATTGGGCAGGGGCAGGAGCATTTCAACACTTCCCATAATCTACAAGCCCAAATAAGAGAAGTGACCGAGATATCTCATCGAAAGGAAGGTTAGGAAATTTGTTTTTACACTGACGCCTCAGACGCTTTTTGGGCAGCTGTAGTAACCCAGTGCCCAAGCGCAGAGCTCGACAAGCCCACACTAGAGCAGAGGCACGAATCTTTGGATTTCCTTAGCTCCGGATTTAATGACCCGGAAACAAAGTGGAGTACATTTCGAAAGGAGTTCTTCCCTATCTTGCAGGTGTTTAAGAAGATGGACTATTTGCTACAGGCAGAACAAAACACTCATGTATACACGGACCACCGAAACTTGTAGTTCATGTTCAACCCGGAGGCTCTGTAACCCTCCATAGGAAGAAGCATAGTAAATATGGTCCAGCAATGTGCCCTTTTCTTATCACGATTTCACTACTCAATTGAGCATATCTCGGGGGACGACAATACAATGGCGGACAAAATGACTGGATGATACGGAGGGTACCGGGGGAAACCGACTGCAGTCAAACGCATCTCTCACGCAATGCTGAAGAGAGACGTAGTGGAATTGCCTGCCGATAAGGGTTTGGAGAGGCCAGTTTGCAGATGGTAATGCATTCACAAAACCAAAACACACCGCTCTGCCTTCCTAGGCCTGTAATACATGACAAGCCTAAGAAGGCAGGGCGGGCAGGACGGATTGAATTGCTCTCTTTAATTGGCCACGTGTGGATCCCACCGAAGGACGAAAAGCTACAGTTGAAAGTGCTCGTCATAGTGCACTGTGGCGCAGCAGGACATCGCGGGGTTGAATCCACTAAAGGCGTGTTGATGGAAAAATACACTTGGGAAGGAATGTCAGAAGACGTGATGACCTTCATTAAAGGTTGCACTCATTGCCTGGTGGCAAAAGGAAACAGGAAGATCCCGCGCGCCATAGCACTGAACTTGCACGGCACGAGGTGCAATGAGGTGTTACATTTTGATTTTCTGTAGTTGGGACCCAGCACTGATGGTTACCCTTACGTACTTGTGCTTAGCGATGATTTATCCGGGTACATCTGGCTGTGTCTGGCGAAGAAAGCAGATGCGGAGTGCGCCGAAGGAGATTGCGCGATGGATAAGGACCTTCACCGTCATGGAATATTGGGTGAGTGACCAAGGGTCGCCTTTTAAAACCAAGGAATGAAGAGTATGGCAGAAGACTACAATATTCGGCACGAATTTACGGTAGGGTACTCGCCCTGGGTCAATGGAACTCTTGAGAATTGTATGCGCCGTGTTAGGGCTGCGAGACGAGCACTGCTTTCGGAGCTACAGCTCGGCCCACAAGATTGGATAGACGTTCTAGGAATGATAATGGCGGCGCTCAACGAGGCCCCCTTACCAAGACTGGGGAAAAACATCCATGGTAGCTACCGTTCGCCGTTAGCAGTATTTACGAACTTGCGGCCAATGACGACGCAGATGCGTCATGGCCGGAACTTGGAAGGAGCTTGAAGAGAGTTGACAATTGAACGTGTCCGAGCCGTGCAGGTAATGAACATTGAATCTATGCGGAAGACATTTCAAGCAACGCATAAAGATGTGCAAGAGCGTGTAACCAAGGCAAGGAAAAAGCAGATTGAACTCCAAAATAAGAAAACCAACCTGGTGGCGCGTACCTTTTCAGTCGGAGATTTCGTTCTCGTACGCAGAGCGCAAGACAGTAAGACAATAAGATGTGTTTTCGATGGATGGTACCCCCCCAGATCACTGGAGTTATTAGTGAGGTTGTATATGATGCAGTTTGACTTGTGAGTGGGAAAAGGAACGGATACATGCTGGGCGCCTAATGCCGTACTGCACCAAGATAGACGGGACAGTTGTTTCGAAAAGGTTGCTGGAGGTAGCACCGCATATAGAAGCTAAGTATGAGATGATCGAGAAGCTGCTCGACATTGGCGAGGCGCTCGATGGATTGTTCGTGCAGCTCCAGTGGATGGGCCTCCCCGACCGATGTGACTGGACGTGGAATGCTGTGAACGATTTGCATGAAGACGTTCCTGAACAATTGGCAGTCTTTTTGGATGTCACCCCAAAGAAAGACTTGGCAGCTAAGGCGAAGCTGTTGATCAAACCCGAATGTTTAGACTGAACGTCCCAGAACAGTTTGTTCATGGGGCCGTGTGAGCATTCGTAGTAACAGTAGAACAAATGCTCCCTGAAAAAATGGTCCGGAAAAATGCTGTGGCTGACAATAGCATTAAGACGGGAGAGATATGTACTAATTTGATATCGGTCGGACATCTTCGTTTAGTGGCTGTAGTTTACTCTCCGTGATAGCCTACGGGATTATTGTATTATGGAGAGGAGAGCGTATCGAGACGGGCGCTTGG